>OX608083.1:10542047-10589547 GCA_951509765.1 Sphenella marginata
GTGTTTTTATTTCACCTTTTTTTAGGTGCGCTTATCATGGCTATGTTGTTGTCGCATGATGGCAAATGGCAATAAAAGTAACAACCACTTTGGTGATGGTAACAAATATAACGTTTGTGCTTGTGTGCAATTAAGAAAAGTTTCTTAATTGAATATTTTACGTTTAGACGCGCGTGTGCGCCTGAAAGTATGCACTGCATTGAAAGGTACTTACTACCTGACAGCAACAGCAAAAGCGGCAGCGACTTAATGGGCGCTACAAAGCAACAAAGACAGGTAAGACGAAGTTATTTGAGCGTTGGCTCTTAGTGCCGTTGATGAGCATGAGATTGTTAGTGTGGTGGAGTAATAAGCAGTAGTGCTGGGTAACAACGCAATTTTTATGCACAGCAGAGCATAGCTCACGGAAGATATTAATTGTCTTCGCATACCGTTGGGTTCATATGGCTGAATTGTATGGACTATATCTATTTCTAAGTTAGAGAAAGCGCCCCAAACTCAAGTTTAGCCAAATTTCGGCCGGAAAGCTAAAGAACGTTTATTGGCAATGGATCAGCAATACCGCAATAACGCAACGCTGCTCTGTGTTAAACAGCACTGTTCAATAAGTAGTTAGCGGGCATAAAGTTATGCGACAGTCAGAGCTGCGCTGCGTTGAGCTTATAAAATCAAATTTGCATTTTCGTCGCCGCTCAACATGACACCTTAGACATGGGTAACTACAATAACGGTGAGTGGAGAGAGCAGCAGGGACCCTTGCGGTAAGATTTTCACCATCAAAGTTTTCGTCTCATTGTTGTTATGCTTATTACTGTCAACGGTATTTCAATAAAAGTAAAGAAGCTGACTTAAGTGTGCGTCACATGGTGCGTTAATATTAAAGTTAACATAATGAGAGGAGAAATACAACGGGGTAAGGTAAAATGCTACATTTTAGAGTATTATGGTGACCTGAGCAGGAAGAGGATGCGTAGAGAAAGTTTGAAACCGAAATATGCTAGTGCCAGGAGCTTGAAATATTGGCTTATGCGGGCTTGAATAATACAGAAGAGTATTTTTAAATCCGTACGAGGACCGGTAGCAAGGTCTAAGTAAGTAGTGATGGCGATCTGGTAGCTGACTTATTTGTGGAAAGAAGTCTTTTTATAATTGCAAAGTGGTGAAGAAGATCACAAAACCTTCTCGAGGATAGTCGTAAAAGGGCAATGTCTGGAGTAAGGAAAACCATGTGTCGGTGAGTTCAACGCCATTTTAAAGTGTGCTCTTACGAGGTTGACCAAAGCTGTCTTCTGACAAAATCTCGGTATCTCATATTGCCTCAGCGCATGGTATCAATTTCATTTCCTGCTGCCATTAAAGATTCGACACTAAATGCGATTGTTGGCACTGTTGTTGACTTTAGTGGTTGGTATCGCTGCGAGGTGCTGTTGTTGTTGTACTCAGCTTGGTGTTTAGCTGTTGTGACACCAATTGTTAACTGTTATGCTTTTGTTAGCAGGATTTGAAAGCTATCCTAGGTGGCTTAAAATATATACACATTATTGTTGTTGTAGTGTTGCCAATGTCAATATAAACATTACACAATTTTGTTGTTATTATTTCGATAGCATGACAAGGTTTTAGCTTGTTAAGCAAATGTTACTAGCAGCAACAGATCGATATGAAGTTAGCGGTATTTGGTTAGAGGCAAGCGGATGATGAGGAGATGCAAATGAAACAATTACCGAAGAGGAGATATCGTGGAGATATTGATAGGTAGTCAGAAAGGGCTGATGATTTTGTACACTGAGAGGAAAATAGTTTATGACGATGGGTACTAAGCGTAGCAGAGCTGAAACGATGGGAGGAAGAAGATGGTGACTGAAATAGCCGAGTATGAATCAATGGAAGGTGATAGTTTATAATGGTTACTGATTTATTATTTTTTTTTAATTTCAAATCAAAAAATTCGTTTAGCGAGCAGGACAAATTGCATACAGCATGACGCGTAAAAACTCTCCCAAACATTTAATAAACAATTTCGTAAGTTTCATTATCACAGCGTATTTCTTTATTATTTAATTATAAAATCTTGTATAACTTAATTAATTTATTTCTAACTAAGAATCCATTATGCAATTAAGTTAGTTTCGCAGATTAAAATCTTAGTCCATTTCCTTCCTTCACACCCAACGGCTGCTGTTCTGCCAATACTCTCTCCAATAATGATATTTTACCATTAAATTTACCATTCACACTGCTGGGCATATAATAGACGGGATAAGCGCCATCTGCAAAATTAAGTATTTCACCGTTCGCACTGCCCCCCGCCAAGGCGGCATTTTGATTGAGATTGAAGCGTGAACGCATTTCCATAATTAGGGGCACAAACACCTGACGCGTTTCACTCAACAACTTGGCATATTGGTATGGATGACCGCTGACAATGTTGGGCTGATAGGGCACAATGATTTTCTGTATCTGCGAATCTCTCGCAATGGGCAAAGCTAGCGTGGTGGACGGCAGGGCGTTAAGTAGTGTGGCTGTGATGAGTAATAGCAACTGGGCGTGGAGTGCTTTGTTAGGCTGCTGTAAAATATGGTAAATCAATTTAGTTGAAATTAAAAACATAATTATTTAAATGACTAGATGAAAATTCTATTTAAAGCTGACTCGTATTGGGCTTCAATAAACTTTATTATTGCTAAGCAGCAAATAACAGCTGGAGGGAATTATTTATGGTTGTTGCGCTTTGAGTTTAATTTCATACTTTTAGTATGTTAATTCATGTTGACTTAGAAGTCATTTTAATAGATGTATGTTTGCATAGTTTGAAAAGCTTTTTATCTTATTTCGAAAATAGTTAGATTTTGCTATGTAATGAAGCGAAAATATAGATAGATATTGATTTAATATCTCAGTTCAACAATTTCTAGTATAATTTATTTTAATAACTTAAATGAAAATGAAATCTTTCTTATTGGCTTTGATGTATTTTTCTTTAAGGTAGTAAATAAATTTAAATGTGATTTTATGTCTTAGCTTATGGGAGAGTTTTAAATATAATGAGGGTGTGCATTAGAATATTTTTTATAATTTTTGAAAAATAATTTGTTACTACTTTTGAGAATAGCAAAAAAAAAGAAAAAATACTTTAAAGATTTCTCGCTTTAATATCAACTTTTTTTGAGCGCTGTCATTTTGCTTTAAAACTGGCACTTTAACACTGTCACTCAAAGCTCTATCATCCTACAAATGTTTCACATTTTCACTTTAAATGCGTGTTTTTGTATTACCGAATACATGTTGATCCTTTACAATATTTATGTACACACAAACATATATACTGTCCTTATAGTTACATAAGCGTGTAACTATTTTCGCGTAACCACGATCACGTCAAGGCTGTTCAACTAATTTAACTAAAGTCTGCATATCACATACGCCGTGACTTTATAGCTGTCTCATCACTTAACAGTCACAAATAATTAACTATCTCTATTCGTCAGTTTAAGGAAATTCGCTATGGCTGTTTTTTTGTTTTTTATTTAAAATATTAAACGCAAGAAAAAACAGCAGAGAAATGAATGAAAATGAATATTGTTATAACAGCAAAGAGGTGTTGAAAGCTCAACTGTCAACGGCGCACAGTGAGTGAAGCTGGGTAAAAATTTATTTAAAAAAAATTAAATGAAATGCACTACTTCAGAAATTTTTTTTTTTTAATATGAAACACTGAATTTGAATTGAACTCAAATATTTTGAGGTAAACATTATTTTGAAATTGGGTTTACCGATTTGATTTATTGATTTCTTTATTTTCTTAACTACAAAAAAAAAAAACCAGTGTGCATATAATTGTTCTACACCTATTGTAGTTTACACTTAAAATAAAAAAATTTTAATTTTGAAAAAAAAAAAAAATAAAAATAAAAAAATAAAATAACTTTTCCATTAAATAGCCCCACTGTACAAAACGTCAGTGGGAGGTGATTGGTAACGTATTTAAATAAAGCTTATTATTATTATTATTATTAGACATCTTTAGTCAAGTGCTGAAATATCGCACGCGTTCATTGTTAAGCTAAAACAAAAACAATAAAAAAAGTTGCTGCAACAACATTTGCTGTCGAGTCTTCAAACACAAACATCAATAACAGCATAGCATCAGCATCAATTTAAATATACATACATACATATGTACATACGTCTTACTAAATCACTGTATTTGTTATTGTTATACAGGCAATTAAGCTATATTGCCAGTCATAAAAAAATTTGTAAACAAAAGACGTTGAAATCGATGATTAAACTACTCATCGGCGCTTTAAGTTACAAAAATAACAAAAACAACTCAGTTTCAATGTAGGCAGCAACAACTACAAAAACAACCACAATAGTGACAAGATGAACAATTTAAAAACTATTAAAACTTGTTAACTTGTGAGTTGTTGTTGTTTGCGAATGTTATGCTTGTTAATTGTCTAGCAAACTTGATCGATTATCTTGGTTAATGCAAAGCTGAGCTGAGACTTAACTCAAATTTATTAAGCCTTGTAAGGTGTGGCACGCCCACTAAACATCTTTCTGTAAGTACAAAATTGCATATTCCCAGTAGGCAGTATTTGCTAAGTTTTCTGGTTGTATGGCGCACTCAGAAAAAATCAAAATTTGTTGTTGAAAAAGTTGTTTTCAAGCGCAAAATTCAAAGAGGCGTGTGATATAATGTTTTATTCTGAGATAATTTCATGTGATGTTCTATTCTGAGTTACCTTCAAGTGATGGGATGTTTTATTATGCGATAAATTTATATAATGTGATGTTTTATTCAGAGATAACTTCCTGTGATGTGATATTTTATTCTGAGATAAGATCATGTGATGTGATGTTTTATTCTGAGATCACTTCATGTGATATAATGTTTTATTCTGGGATAGTGTCATGTGATGTTCTATTCTGAGTTACCTTCAGGTGATGGGATGTTTTATTATGAGATAACTTTATGTGATGTGATGTTTTATTAAGAGATGACTTCATGTGATGTGATATTTTATTCTGGGATAATTTCATGTGATGTGATGTTATATTCTGAATTTATGCTTATTACTGTCTGATATTATGCTTATTACTGTCAACGGTATTTCAATAAAAGTAAAGAAGCTGACTTAAGTGTGCGTCACATGGTGCGTTAATATTAAAGTTAACATAATGAGAGGAGAAATACAACGGGGTAAGGTAAGGAGTGGTAAAAATGCTACATTTTAGAGTATTATGGTGACCTGAGCAGGAAGAGGATGCGTAGAGAAAGTTTAAAACCGAAATATGCAAGTGCCAGGAGCTTGAAATATTGGCTTATGTGGGCTTGAATAATACAGAAGAGTATTTTTAAGTCCTTACGAGGACCGGTAGCAATGTCTGGAGTAAGGAAAACCATGTGTCGGTGAGTTCAACGCCATTTTAAAGTGTGCTCTTACGAGGCTGACCAAAGCTGTCTTCTGTCAAAATCTCGGTATCTCATCTTGTCTCAGCCATGGTATCAATTTCATTTCCTGCTGCCATTCAAGATTCGACACTAAATGCGATTGTTGGCACTGTTGTTGACTTTAGTGGTTGGTATCGCTGCGAGGTGCTGTTGTTGTTGTACTCAGCTTGTTGTTTAGCTGTTGTGACACCAATTGTTAACGGTTAAGCTTTTGTTAGCAGGATTTGAAAGCTATCCTAGGTGGCTTAAAATGTGTACACATTATTGTTGTTGTAGTGTTGCCAATGTCAATATAAACATTACAAAATTTTGTTGTTATTATTTTGATAGCATGACAGGGTTTTAGCTTGTTAAGCAAATTTTACTAGCAGCAACAGATCGATATGAAGTTAGCGGTATTTGGTTAGAGGCAAGCGGATGATGAGAAGATGCAAATGAACAATTACGGAAGAGGAGACATCGTGGAGATATTGATAGGTAGTCGGAAAGGGATGATGATTTTGGACACTGAGAGGAAAATAGTTTATGACGATGGGTACTAAGCGTAGCAGAGCTGAAATGATGGGAGGCAGAAGATGGAGACTGAAATAGCCGAGTATGAATCAATGGAAGGTGATAGTTTATAATGGTTACTGATTTATTATTTTTTTTTAATTTCAAATCAAAAAATTCGTTTAGCGAGCAGGACAAATTGCATACAGCATGACGCGTAAAAACTCTCCCAAACATTTAATAAACAATTTCGTAAGATTCATTATCACAGCGTATTTCTTTATTATTTAATTATAAAATCTTGTATAACTTAATTAATTTATTTCTAACTAAGAATCCATTATGCAATTAAATTAGTTTCGCAGATTAAAATCTTCGTCCATTTCCTTCCTTCACACCCAACTGCTGCTGTTCTGCCAATACTCTCTCCAATAATGATATTTTACCATTAAATTTACCATTCACACTGCTGGGCATATAATAGACGGGATATGCGCCATCTGCAAACTTAAGTATTTCACCGTTCGCACTGTCCCCCGCCAAGGCGGCATTTTGATTGAGATTGAAGCGTGAACGCATTTCCATAATTAGGGGGACAAACACCTGACGCGTTTCACTCAACAACTTGGCATATTGGTATGGATGACCGCTGACAATGTTGGGCTGATAGGGCACAATGATTTTCTGTATCTGCGAATCTCTCGCAATGGGCAAAGCTAGCGTGGTGGACGGCAGGGCGTTAAGTAGTGTGGCTGTGATGAGTAATAGCAACTGGGCGTGGAGTGCTTTGTTAGGCTGCTGTAAAATATGGTAAATCAATTTAGTTGAAATTAAAAACATAATTATTTAAATGACTAGATGAAAATTATATTTAAAGCTGACTCGTATTGGGCTTCAATAAACCTTATTATTGCTAAGCAGCAAATAACAGCCGGAGGGAATTATTTATGGTTGTTGCACTTTGAGTTTAATTTCATACTTTTAGTATGTTAATTCATGTTGACTTAGAAGTCATATGTTTGCACAGTTTGAAAAGCTTTTTATCTTATTTCGAAAATAACTAGATTTTGCTATGTAATGAAGCGAAAATATAGATAGATATAGATTAAATATCTCAGTTAAACAATTTCTAGTATAATTTATTTTAATAACTTAAATGAAAATGAAATCTTTCTTATTGGCTTTGATGTATTTTTTTTTTAGGTAGTAAATAAATTTAAATGTGATTTTATGTTTTATCTTATGGTAGAGTTTTAAAGATAATGATGGTGTGAATTAGAATATTTTTTATAATTTTTAAAAAATTATTTGTTACTACTTTTGAGGATAGCAAAAAAAAAAAAAATACTTTTAAGACGTCTCGCTTTAATATCAACTTTTAGATCGCTGTCATGCCTTATTGAGATTTTTTAAGTTAATGTTTGCTTTAAAACTGGCACTTTAACACTGTCACTCAAAGCTCTATCATCTTACAAATATTTCACATTTTCACTTTAAATGCGTGCTTTTGTATTACCGAATACATGTTGATCCCTTACAATATTTATGTACACACAAACATATATACTGTCCTTATAGTTACATAAGCGTGTAACTATTTTCGCGTAACCACGATCACGTCAAGGCTGTTCAACTAATTTAACTAAAGTCTGCATATCACATACGCCGTGACTTTATAGCTGTCTCATCACTTAACAGTCACAAATAATTAACTATCTCTATTCGTCAGTTTAAGGAAATTCGCTATGGCTGTTTTATTGTTTTTTATTTAAAATATTAAACACAAGAAAAAACAGCAGAGAAATGAATGAAAATGAACATTGTTATAACAGCAAAGAGGTGTTGAAAGCTCAACTGTCAACGGCGCACAGTGAGTGAAGCTGGGTAAAAATTTATTTAAAAAAAATTAAATGAAATGCACTACTTCAGAAATTTTTTTTTTTTAATATGAAACACTGAATTTGAATTGAACTCAAATATTTTGAGGTAAACATTATTTTGAAATTGGGTTTACCGATTTGATTTATTGATTTCTTTATTTTCTTAACTACAAAAAAAAAAAACCAGTGTGCATATAATTGTTCTACACCAATTGTAGTTTACACTTAAAATAAAAAAATTTTAATTTTGAAAAAAAAAAAAAAAAAATTAAAAAATTAAATTACTTTTCCATTAAATAGCCCCACTGTACAAAACGTCAGTGGGAGGTGATTGGTAACGTATTTAAATAAAGCTTATTATTATTATTAGACATCTTTAGTCAAGTGCTGAAATATCGCACGCGTTCATTGTTAAGCTAAAACAAAAACAATAAAAAACAAGTAAGGAAAGGGCTGTCTTCGGCTGTGCCGAAGGCTTTATACCTTTCATGAATGCTAAACCACACTTATCGGAACAATCGATTGTATGGGAGCTATACGTTATGTTGGTCCGATCTGGCTGATTTTGCCTACATATGTTACATGTATAATATGTAGCAAACGTGCAAAGTTTAACGTTCCTAGCTTTTTAACTGCAAAAATTATAGCCCAAAACCCATTTATCGAAACTATCGATTATATGGGAGCTATATGTCATGTTGGTCCGATCTGAGTCATTTTCACTACACACGTTGCAAATACAATTTGTACTAAACTTGCAAAATTTTACGTTCCTAGCTTTTGAGTTGCAAGAGTTATAGGCCAAAACCCATTTATCGGAACAATCGATTGTATGGGAGCTATGCCTTCTATCGGTCCGATCTTGCTGGTTCCGACAAATGATTAATCCTATGCAAAATGGCGCCTGCTTGCAAAATTTCATCGAGATATCTCAAAAACTGAGGGACTAGTTTGCGTTCAAACAGACGGACGGACGGACGGACGGACGGACGGACGGACGGACGGACGGACAGACGGACATGGCTAAATCAACTCGCCTCATCGCCCTGATCATTTCGGTATACTTAATAGTGGGTCTATCTCTTCTTCTTCTCATACTTACAAACATCGGACCAAAGTTATAATACCATTTCATGTTCATGAAAGGTATAAAAAGTTGCTGCAACAACATTTGCTGTCGAATCTTCAAACACAAACATCAATAATAGCATAGCATCAGCATCAATTTAAATATATGTACATACATATGTACGTCTTACTAAATCACTGTATTTGTTATTGTTATACAGGCAATTAAGCTATATTGCCAGTCATAAAAAAATTTGTAAACAAAAGACGTTGAAATCGATGATTAAACTACTCATCGGCGCTTTAAGTTACAAAAATAACAAAAACAACTCAGTTTCAATGTAGGCAGCAACAACTACAGAAACAACCACAATAGTGACAAGATGAACAATTTAAAAACTATTAAAACTTGTAAACTTGTGAGTTGTTGTTGTTTGCGAATGTTATGCTTGTTAATTGTCTAGCAAATTTGATCGATTATCTTCGCTAATGCAAAGCTGAGCTGAGACTTAACTCAAATTTATTAAGCCTTGTAAGGTGTGGCACGCCCACTAAATATCTTTCTGTAAGTACAAAATTGCATGTTCCCAGGAGGTACTATTGCTAAGTTTTCTGATTGTATGGCGCACTCAGAAAAAATCAAAATTTGTTGCTGAAAAAGTTGTTTTCAAACTTTCAAAGAGGCGTGTGATGTGATGTTTTATTATGAGATGGCTTCATGTGATGTGATATTTTATTTTGAGATAAGATCATGTGATGTGATGTTATATTCTGAGATCACTTCATGTGATATAATGTTTTATTCTAAGATAACTTCATGTGATGTGATGTTTTATTCTGGGATAACTTCATGTCATGTGATGTTTTATTCTGAGATAGTGTCATGTAATGGGATATTTTATTCTGAGATAAGATCATGTGATGTGATATTTTATTCTGAGATCACTTCATGTGATATAATGTTTTATTCTGGGATAATTTCATGTGATGTTCTATTCTGTGTCACCTTCAGGTGATGGGATGTTTTATTATGCGATAAATTTATGTGATGTGATGTTTAATTCAAAAAAAACTTCCTGTGATGTGATATTTTATTCTGAGATAACTTCATGTGATGTGATGTTTTATTCTGGGATAACTTCATGTCATGTGATGTTTTATTCTGAGATAGTGTCATGTAATGGGATATTTTATTCTGAGATAAGATCATGTGATGTGATATTTTATTCTGAGATAAGATCATGTCATGTGCTATTTTATTCTGAGGTCACATTTAATTAATCTGTCACGCGCTGTTGGCAGAAATCTAAGCATTTTAATATGCACAAAGCGCTTTCTATATAAATCTCTTTAGAAATTTACCATAGCAATATCGGTACAAAAATTCGTAAACGCAGGATTTTTCACCCCAAATATTCATTTAATAACATAAATAGATAACATCGCTCAACAATGCAAACTTTGCTTATACATTCTCTCTGTTTATGTATGCTTATTTCTGTGGATTAAATTTACTTTGCGTTGAATTATTGCTTTTTGAGGTAAACAAATTCTTAAGATTAGAGCCTGTAAGAGGAATTAAGGTTTTAATTTCGTTTTTTTTTGTTTTGCTTCAAAAACATACAAATGGTATATTTCAAACATTTTCGCTGCAAAGCTGCTTAGCAAAGATTTTCATATTTTCGTTTTGTGCTTTTTTTCTGAGTTCAAATAACTGCGACTTCAGTGTAGGCAAAAAAATATTAAATAAAATATTATAAATTTAGAAATGAGCTTTTAATACCACGCTTATTGTGTTTTCTATCAATATGGATATGAGTCATTGCGTTGGCATAGAATTTCTTTAAATAAATTTCTGTGAAACAATACAAAATTATATTCTTAATATTTGTAATAAATTTGAAATTCAATTGTTTATTTGAATGAATTATAATTTTTAGCACAAAACGTGAGTAATATACACAGCTATTGTTGTGAATTTAGTTTCTGCACATTCCAGACATGATTCTTTGACATCATTTCGCATGAAGCTTAGTAGCGCGCTCTGTAGATACTGAGAGAGAGATTTTAATTATTTTAATTTGATTTGTTTTTTATGCTACGAGTGCAGTTTGAAAACTCTGTAAATTATTGTATGAAAATGTATCTCTTCAACAAGATCTTCTTTTAGCTCGCTATATTTGATCTGCTCCAATATTTCTCATACCTGACGAACAGTCGCACTCCTGAACCGAGAGACATTTTTCCTATGACATAATCAGCTGTTTATTCATCATTATTTTCAATCAGGTTTTGAAACTGTTTGACACTTAATGAAATTTTTGGTAGAGTTTGACTCGCTCTAACCTTAAAATATCAGCAAAGTCGTTCCGCAGTTTGAACAAAATGTGTCCACACTGCTCGTTCACCTCGTTACAACGGAGATTGTTCCCACTGAGCAAGTGAGAGGGAAGAGTATATTAATGATTAGCTAACTGTACCGCGCGTTAGCAGCGTTTAGCGATTCAATTTCAATTGCTACATTTTCAACAACAACAATTTCAGTAAACATAATTTATTAAATTTTGAAGCACCCTGTCTTCGTCATCTGCATTTGCATAGTTTGAAAAGAAACGAAAACGGTTCGTTGTCTAATCAAACTTGTCGCTGAACTTGTTCAACAACCAAACGTAAAATACAAATGCCGTTAGTTTGCATAAAATTAGAAGAGAAACATAAGAAAATAAAATTGGGACAACGACATCGATGACATATTTGGCTATTGAACAGTTTTAGCAATCTTTTTTAATGATAAATAGGAGCATATACCAGATGGCCAAACCGACTAAAGATCATAAAATAAAATGCGATGAGATTGAAGTTCTTTTAAATAATGTTGCTAATTTAGAAAACCACTTTCATTTTACCAAGTTTTGGATATTCTCACTTTATGTTTGAAACATAAAAGTGGGTTATAATGTATTTAAAAAAAAAAGGAGAGAGCATAATTTGATTAAAAAATTGATATGCAAAGATGGGAACCCTGTCCTGAGGCAAATATTGTACGTTTTACTACTTTTGTAGCTTAAAATTGGTTTTGTAATTTTTTTTTAGTGTTAGTTAATTCTTAAAACAATTATTTTTATTTATATTTCTATAAATTTTTAATAATTTATAAAAACATAAAATTGATCATAATAAATAAATTTAATTATATTGTAAATTTAATTATGATATACATTTTATTTTATAATTTAACTAAAATAATTTAAGTAAAATAATTTAATTAAACTAATTTTACTAAATAATTTAAATGAAAAATAGTCAATAATTTTGGAAATTTTTGAATATAAAATTTTAAAATAATAACTTTTAATTAAAAATTAAATATCTATTTTTGTGACGATCGCGGAGTTCCATTAACTACAAAAATATTTTAAATAAAAAAATTATAAACGATGTCCCTTGTACGAGTTTAAGGCCCAATTGTTAATGAACGGCCTAAATTATTTTTCAAAATACTATTTTTTGCAAATTTTTTTGTTGTTGTCAAATTTCAATAAATATATTTCAATACAATTAACACGCAAATAATTACATTTCAAACACCACTATGGCACCTGTCAATGCCAATTACGTAAGCATAACTTAGAAACGATTAAACTATAGAATTAAGAAAATCATAATTAGCATATGTTTTGTATGTTAACGAGCTTCAATATTAGATTCTAATGTGTCATGTGTGTGAAATAGTAATAAATTTTGAATATTTTTGAGTAGAATGTACGCTATAAGTAGAACGTTTATTTATTTTGTTTTTTTTTTGTGAAATTTTAAATAAAAAATTTATTAGCGAAGAAGAATCATATCAAAGTTAGGGTGTGTTCATATTAGGGTGTTAGAATTTGTAATTGCAAAAAAAAAAAAAAAAAAAAAAAAAAAATTACTTCAATTTAATTTAGATAATATCGCTAATACTAACTTAATTGCTTTTTCCGTGTATTTCAACCATTTGCTAATCTCTGGATTTCACAATTTGCTATCTACGAAAGCATAATAACAGCCAACCCACGCATTTTTTTCCTAAAGTGGATTTCTAGCTCATATCAGAAACGACATTTGTATCCAAAAACGAGCTAAAATTTTCACTTAATTGCCAAATTGTTGTTTACGTATTTGGTAAGATAACGTTGGCTGGAGTTTGATGTATGGCGAAAGTGTTTGAAAGGGCTTCAAACAGATTTTTCCAGCTTCGATATCTTTCAAGTCGTATAGGTGTGCGTTTGTTTAATGCCTTTAATTTCATTAAAAAAAAAAAACAGTTAATTACAATTATTAGCTATACAAATTAATTTTCTAAGAAAACTTTAAAACGCAAAAAATAGAAATATAAAAATAAACAACAAAGCCAATCAGAACTCATTTGTTATTCAAAAATCTAAACAGTTTCAACTATTCAAGTCCTCACGTTTAATAATCAACTTTAAGATTGTGAACAACCAAGGCAACAACAGTAAGCAGCTTTACAGCAAAAAAATAGCAAATAATGATTCGCAAAATCGCTAGCTTTTTTAAACGGCATGAGCAGAATTGCCTTCATACTTCTATAGCGCCTACGTTTTTATGCGAGAGGAGAAGACTGTAATCAGTGTTCGAACTCAAGAGTTCGAATGAGTTCCTATTTTTCAGTTTAACTTTTAGTATTTTTTTACAAACCCAATTTATGTAGTAAATAAAGAACTTTTTTCTTCAAGAACATCAGACTTTTCTTCCACGAAAGCTGACGCAACAAAAAGAATAAATCAGCCAAGTAAATATACAAAATAAGACTAACAATTTTTAAAATAAAGTGAGAAATTTTAATAAGAAAAAAATAGTAAAGGAAACTAGCTTAGGTTTAAGCGCAAAAAAAGAAATATACTCAGCTGTGCGGTTATTGCTTTAAAAACTTGTTGATTATGCGAGAAATAAATAAGTAAAGAGAATATAGAGAAAAATCTAAAATGGGGAGGCACTATATCGTTTTTCATCATCGTAGTTTGTTACTCGCTTAAACTGGCTTAAAGGGCAGTTAAGATCAAAGCACTCTCTGGATTTCGGTCAAATGTATCAATTACTGAATTATCAAGTTGTTTTTTGTTTTGCTGTTTATAAAATGTGTCTGAGTTCGCCAATTTAATAACTCGGTTAATTATTTTTGGGATGGACTCACTTTTCGGTATTCCTTTCTTTTTCCAACTTATCTAACATATCTATTATTTTATTTTATTATTTGGATCAGGTTCTAACGACCGTCTTGCACAAAATGTTTTAATTTAAGTATTTGTTCTTTAGAGAACGGGATGTGCGGGGCACCTGTGATACCTTATATATGTATATTTATTGGTGGCGAGCACTGTTTGCTCTAAAGGTATAGCGCGTACCTCATTTTCGTTGTGAAAAACTACACTTTGGCTTCACAAAACATAAACTCTATCTTCGGAATATTTCGTAAGCTGATTGCGAATTATATTATGTCGTTTAAACACAACCTAATAATTTTGTTATATGAAACCTGTGAATAAACTTCAGCAGCTGAGTATAAAAACGCAGCTGATTGGTATCTTTTCTGTTGATGATTATTGTTTTTATTTTGCTTAAGTCTTCAATAGGAGAAACGCAAAAGCATAACAAAAACTAAAAAAAAAAACAAAAATCAAAACAAAGATTCACTGACAGTCAATGAAGTATTTGTCATCGCCACATTCGCACATACATATGTATGTACAAGCCAATCAAGCCGCTGGAAGCTGCGTTAGGGAACATTGAAATTGTGACTGTCAGAGACTATGACGATGGCGACATAAAACTTAACACAATACTTTACAAACCGATCAGTCGACAACATTTCACTTGGGCTATAGGAAGCAACTATACGCATAAGCAATAGCTTACAACGGTTTTAACTACAACAAAGACAAATACAACAATTTTATTTAAAGAGAAATTTTTATACGATTTTATGAGTTCTTGTGGGCCTCATTAGCAATTTATTTGAAAGTTGTACAGTATTTAACTGCATTTCAAATTTGTGTGAAGTAAACGCATTGCGAGTGTATAATTTTTAACAAACAATTAAAATGAAGCGCTGTCAAGTAAGTTATATTCAAATGATGAACGATTAACAAGAAGATCAAGAGATTATAATCAAGTTAATTTGTTAGCTTATGTTTGGTGTCAGATTACAGTGATGAAACGAAAAATTAATTGCATTTTTTTTTTTAGGAAATTATTGGTTTCTAAAGAGGTTTTGATTGCAGGGGTAATTCCTTCATGAATTGACTGAATGTAATTTGTGTTCGGTTGAGTTACAAAAAAGTGGTTGCAGCATGAAGAGATGACAGTGTGGGTATTTTTGAGCGGTGAAAGTGTTTGCTATTTTGAGCTGAGTTCGATTAGTATTCTTTTTTGAAACTCCTAATACGTCTAAATATTGCGCATGCTAATTTTTTATAAAATAGCTCAAAGCAGGAATGGACGCTTCATAAAATTTTGGGTGACGAGTGATGAAAAAAAAAAAAAAACAAAATTAAATTTTTATTTATTAATAAAAAATGTGAATAGAAGATAAAATTTCAATTATTAGGACTGGCTGCTAGGACTTTTAGAAAAAATAAAATTTTACCTAGCCAAATGTAGGGTATTCAGGATTTTACCTGTGTGCCTTTAGTGAAGGAAGAAGAAAAATGAATGCAAGACACATATCTAGAGGAATAGTATAGTAAGATGATGCATATTTTATTTAAAAGCTGAATTTGATTGTTTAGAAATCCAGACCCTAAGACCAGCGACCAGAATTTTTAGTCTTTTTTTTTTTCAAAAAATTTTCGACAAGAAAATGTTATTTCCTGAACTTTATCTATTCGGACGAGGATAATTGATCAAAAGGGTCAGAATTAAAAATTGAAGAATAAGAGATCGCACATTTTTTGATCTAATTTCAATTTTTCTCTTACAAATAAAAAAAATAACTCAAATTAACTTATTATAATTTTATCATTCATAGTATTTGTTGCTGTTAATCAGCATTTTGGCAATGCACTCCACCTGCGCTACACCAATCATGGAAGCAGATACAACAAAAACAGAAACCAAACCATTGACCAGCACCAACGCCGATGATCAAACAAATATGGGCGTGATCATCGAAGATATTATACCCGACGTAGAGAATACAACACAAAAAGTGATACGCGTCAATCCACTCGAATTACCAGCGCGTTCAACTGATAATACGGACAATAATGAGGATTCATCCTTGTACAAAATTCAAAGTTTAAAGCCACCAAATCGTCGTTATGTCAATACAGAACACATGCGTGGCACAAAAAAGCGCACCAAAGACTCTGTGCCATCCAACGAGTCGGATACGCCAATTATAAGACAAGTGACCGAACCGAAATTTCGCAAACCAGGCAGCAATAAGAAGCAGCACATAAAATTTATTTACAATCAAAATGCCTCAAATGGTGAAGTTATTAGTAAGATAATGCGGGTGCATTTGACACCTGGCGCCTATCCCGTCTACTATGTGTTATCCAAGACCAATGGACGCTTTGGCAAACATCCGATTAAAAGTTTTCGCACGCCAACCGAGTTTTTGAAATATGTGTCTAAAAATAAGGTAACGCCGAGAGAGAGTGTGGCGTGAGTGTATACAGAGGATTAAAACAAAGGAGAAGCTACTATTTTGAATGGCTTAAGAAGCTGCTAAAAGGTTCGCGCATGTGCTCTCTATAGTGATGCGACTGAAATTTCTAGAATTTGTAGCGTCATAATTATTTGCTTTTAGTAAAAATTAAATGTGATTTACATACATACCATATATATAGAGACGTGCTATTTATAGCTAGACAAATGCTTAGTGTATGTATTTACTTATATATTTATATAAATATTTTGTATTCTCAAAAGTGCCAAAATAAAATAAACCTATTTTGTAGTGAAAAGGAAAGATAATAAATAAAATATCAGAGAATATTACCGAACTCATTGGAAGGAATACGTCATCTATGGTTTGGCCATCATAACCTTGGGACTTTTGGCATTCTATAAAAAACAAAAACAAATTTCGAGCATCTGCTAGTTTAACCTTGTATAAATCTTTTAGGGCCATCTTACTTGATACTTGTTTTCTTTTTATACCAAGTGCTTTGAGAACCCGATAGTCCTTAAGCTGACCATGATCCACTCGTCTTGGAGGTAAAAAATAATTTGTTGGAATGTACTACCAAAGTCCTGAGGCAACCCAGTATAAACATCCTAGTACAAAGCCGGGTCAAACTACTACAGGAATATAGCTTTTTAAAATTATTTTCTTCTCGAAGATTCCTCGTAAAACTTGTAGTACCGAATTTTTTTTAACATTTCTTTAGCCATTTAAAAACAATTTCTAAATAAGAGGTCTTAATTTCTATGTACACACCTAATTTGATCTATCTCGATGCGGTCACACACAGCCGTTAGGCGAACAAAACTAATGTAAATTGCGTGCGTGGCACTACCAAGTATAATTACATTCGTGAGTGCTCTTCCACGTTGTTAGACTTCCCACATGCGTCTGCATTATAAAATTTCAAGTACAAGGTCAGCACGCTTACTAAAAAAAAAAAAAAAAACAAACAACAGAGAATGCGGTAACAATAATTTAATTAAGTAAGTTCGTTGCTTCAGTCTTTTGTTTGTATAGACTTGTTCATTTAATTGTAAAAAACAATAATTTTTAACAAGAAATCTGTGTGAATTGCTCTTTGAACAGTGAGTGTTTTAATTTATTCTGACATTTTAATGGATAAATACTGAGTTTCGATAAGGTTTGACTACGGTAAAATTGGTGTTAAATGGAAAGGTGATATGATCTAAGACTTAATTTGACTTAGAACTTTTTAGTATAAAGACTAGGCATTCACATTTACTCATACGCGTTCTAAAGACGACGTAAGTAACCACCCTAATGTATACTTAGAAGCATACATTCAATATCACCAATGCGCTTCTATTATTGTAAAATATTAAATTAAGAAAATTTAATTTGCCAGACACGAATTTGATGCATATCTGTTTTATTTATAGTAATTACAACTTCCAATTAGAATTTTAAATATCTAAAAGTATATTTTATTCATGGCACGCTTGATTGTAAACAGATTGAGGGAATTTACGATGTATCAAAATAACCGGCTGATGACGTTGGGCTCAAAGTTATATACATGATCAAACTTTCAAAAACGGCAAATATCTGTGCAAGTAAAATATTATCTTATCATAATAAAATTTTAATAAAAAAAAAAAATTGATAAAGTTTCCTCAAAAAAAAAAAAAAAAAAAAAAAAAAAATATTTGGCAAGAAACGAAGCTTTCATTTCAAGCTCACGCGTGTTCGGTAGTCATTTTATAAAAAAATCACATCCGCTACGTGATTGTAAATCATTACGCTCCCATCTCTAGTATATACCCTGCAGCTTCTTCAATATCTGACGTCAATAGTGCTTCATGTACTTACATACATCCCTGTTGACGGCTAAGTTTGCTATCATAAATCAGCTTTAGAATTGCGCTCTAAGCAAGGTTCTATTTAATCAATCAATGTTATTCATTTGGGAGTTTGGTCATACATATGTATTTAATTGGCAAAATATTTGAAGAATGCTAGGTGTCTATGTATGCTTCCAAATAAGCTGTACTTCATATTTGATTTGTTGGTTTGGTGTCTGATTAGGTGTGTCGGTCGATAATTCCATATATTTGCTATTTTTGCTTGTGCTGTAGAAAGCGTGTGGGAAGTATTCGATTTGGGTACTAGTGACGGGATTAGTTATAACTGTTGCAAATTATTGAACCATAGATTGAATTATAATTTACAGAGATTTTTTTAAATTTTTTAATTGCCATATAAAATAAGGAGTTGGCAACTCTGATGCTTTATTATATAATTGCGATTCTGAATAGTACTATTCGAATTAAACCATTCGAATAAATAGTGCTCGAATTTTTTGCAACGAATATTTTTATTCGTTTATTCGAACAGTATTTATTCGAATATTATTCGAAATAATCCCTATATAATTACTTTTCACCTCGTAGGACAGCTCCATATTAAGTGCACCATTTGGATGTCAAAGGAGTGTTGAATTTATTATTTTAAGAGTGGTGAGCTCATTAGTTCAGTACTACATTCCTCCTCGGTAGTGTAATTACACACATTAGCGTATGATATCGTGCTTTAATTTTTTTTGCTATGCATTGAGCTGATTTCCTGATGAGTAGGCGGACGTTTTTGGTTTGTTATTATGAGCAATTTTAGAGTTCGAAATTGACTGCGATTCGCAATTAATCATTTTGAGTATTTCTTACAATTTATGACTTTTGCACATTTGGTTTTATAGAAATTCTTTAAACATTCTGCTACAGTGATCAGAATTAAATGTATGCTCAGGCCATTTTCAAGATAATTACAAAACTACAATTTCGCCCACAAATCATTGTTGTTGTGCTCGAATAATTGCAATAAAAAAATTTCGAAATATCGTTAGCGTACCACGCTAAGAAGATTGAATAAAAGGTTATAACAAAAGTTTTAATAAAGAATAGCAAAGTAAATAAAAGAGCAAAACAAAAAAGCCTCTACAAACTTTAAAATAAAAAAAAAATCAGCTAGATAACACATTTTCCACTCTATTTATTACCAGATTAAATTGAGTTTGCAACAATTTTGGTTTGTTTATTGCAACGCTGTTATCCTGGCCGATAGATTTTTATTTATTTTATTTACTTTTTATTTATGTATTTACTTGGCTTTTATTAGAGACATTGGAAAGAACCAAGAGAAAAAAAAAAAAAAAAAAAAAATCCATTGTGTACGAGAGAAAACCAAATAGAAACTGAGAAGAAGCTGCAAAATCGAATTTAACCTTAGCACTCAAACACATAAACTTGATGAGAAGATAAATAAAAAAAAAAACAGACAGTTTGGAGACGTTTATAAAAACTAAAAGAAAGCGAATAACTTTTGAAATTGTACAACAAGTAGATATAAATACAAATAAATAAATTGGTAACATGTTGCAAATAAACTTGAGACAACTAAAACTTGCATTGTGTAGCGGCATTGTCTGATTAGGAGGGCAAAGAGAGCGGTTGTCGCATGCAAGTGAGAAGAGTAATGCAGATACTAATGTGTATTAGACTGTTTCAAAATTTAGAACAATTTTTTCTCGTCCCAAGCATACACAAAACAGTGCATAAAAGATGTTTGTGCTTGCTCGAGGAATCACCATGGGCCCAAAAAAAATACATAACTTAACGTAGGAAATAGTATCATATTCCATAAAAATGTTAAGCCAACTTTTATCGCCACCACTGTATATAAAGGTGCCTAAATATGACATAAAAGGTTTCTATAACTTTAATAAGAATAATAACAATATATTAATAGAAATATTATTAAATTCAAGGCAGTAGATTTTAAGTGATGCGCGTACAAACATAAAGAAAAACGAACAAAAATCATAAAATTTGTTTGGGACTTTTTTACTCTAAGATATTGTGAATACTTCTTTAATGTTTGTGTAGCACAGTATGCCTGAAATAATATAAAAAATAAAAAAAATAGTATAAACTCGCAAAGTAATAGAAGCCCCTAGGAAACATTTTTTTTTAAACAGTCTAATGTTCATACATGTCTGTAAATGTAAATGAACGGACGAAGAAACAGATTTAAAAAAGTTGTTTGTTACAGATCGCTTTAAAAGCTTTGTTGCGACAGAAGGACACAATATCGGCTGCCACTGCTTGTATGTGTATCCTCTTATGTGAACGAGGGCGGATGAGTGACAAGTGCAACCATGCTAAAAGTGCAATAGTGTAGGCTTATTCTGCAGCATACAAAGCAAAAAGTTACTGCAACAAGCACAAATTTCGGAATAATTCGGTAGCATATCATATTTTCTTACTTACAACACTTGTTTACTGCACTTTGTGTTGTTTTTGGTTTATGTGCAAGATGCTTCGGTCGGCAAAGCACTTTGTGTTGACAAATATTTGACTATTTTTTATACCCAGTTGTGCTTTTGTTGAACTAGGACTACATTTAATATTTGACTCTAAAGTCAATGAAGTTATTTTTTAATTTCTATCTACCACGACGAGGAGCAGATGATTAAATTTGTTAGTCAACAAAGACAACAGTCCAACAAACAGTAATTTGTATATAAGTATGTGTGTATATGATTTACATTTGTATTAGTGTCCCATATAGAAAGCGAATAAAAACACAATTTTTAGGATAAATTGATATAATACCACAAGAGGCCATAATTGCAAAGTGCTGCAAAACTCAAAGTGCATTATAAAGCTTGTAAGCTCACCAAGAAAATTTTATAAGCCGTTGCTAGAGGCCAAAAGGTATTGTAAAGTAACTTGAAAAGTATGGCAACGCCAACGACAACCGATGATGATGTCAATGTTGGCGAAAAACTTAACATAGCCGATGGCATAAAAAAATCACAAGAAACTTTTGCTTAGTAAATAAAAGCTTTACTTTTTTCTGTGCTCTCCAGCACTACAGCACACGCACAAACCCACAAAATGCACCATAATGCACTTGGCACTCGCGGTATTATTGGCAGGCTGCTGCAATAGGTTGCAACTTATAGTAACTTGTAAATTGTAAGTTGCAGCAAGTAATGCCCCCAAGTCGTGGCAATACACACTACAGAGACTGAGCTATTCCTAGGAGCAACAATATTCTATGTGCTTCCAAACTCAAAGAAGATTTTTTTTTCTTGTTTGCCGCATAAATAATGGAAACTTTATAAAAGCCGGAAATAATGCACTTACAAGAAAGTTTTGTGTACAATGTTGGAACTAAGCAAAGAAAAAAAAAAAAAAAAAAAAATTGAAGAATGGAAGTGAAGCTAAAACTGCTGACGAAAAATTATCTTTTTTTGTTAGAAGAAAAGAAGAAATACTCAATTTTTTTTCGGCCATATGGAAAGCTTTATACCGTTCATGAAATTGACCAATTGGTAAGCGTACATGGTTAAATGGGCTCCTCATAATTTGTATGCTCAAATTTTTGATTGGCTCCTCGGTTACTTTTCTACTTTCATATATTAGAACAAAGTTCATAGACCATTTAATTTTCATGACAGGTATGTTAGGTATATTTTCATTGTTTTTTTTTTTTTTTAATTTTTTCAATGTGTTATCATATTCATACTCAAATAAAAATAAAATATATATGTTACTTCTTTCTTGTTACATTTTTGTCAACTTTGAAGTGTATAAGTTTGATTTTTTTTTCATCGTGGTATCACATAGAGCTTTGTTGCATTCAGTCACCTTTCAATTTGAACATGCCTCTTTTAAATTTGTTGTTGGCTGCTGAACGTCAATGCTTTTGCGTAACTTTCTTAACTTTCTTAACATTATTTGTCACAATCGTGTGGTCTCAGGTTCTTGTTCAAGTATCCATGCTTGATTGGTTTATCTAACATTAGTACAACAAATAGTTGTATCAACTAAGATGCTCTGCTTTTCCAACTTGAGGGAACTAACGACAAAAATTAAAAACTGAAATCTTTTTCCATTGTAGTCTGCATTAAATATAAAAGTAAATTAAAATGTATAAAAGCACAAACATAAATTATGATGAGATTAGCATTAATGCATGCAAAGGAAAGCTTTTGAAATTATAATTTTAATAAAAAGAAATACACTTCCACAAAATGAAGTTTTTCTTTTTAACAAATAAAATATTTTCCTCCTCCTAATTTCTTAGCATTTTTATAAATATACAACAGTTAAGGATTAATTTCGCTTTCGCACGAATGTCAACCGAAAAAATTGAGAATATTTATGTGATGTGATTAAAGTCGAAAGACCTTTTTCATATTTTATTTATTTTTACAAAATAATTCTTAGTAACACCTACAACAACAACAAATATTAAAGCAATAAAAATGCTAAATGTCAGTAACAACAACTGTATGCGACTTCTTTTTATTTTGAGTTTTTCAAGGGACAACAAAAAAGCAAAAGAACAACTTGGCTGCTTTATAATTGCATTAAGAACGGTGTAAACAGGAAATGGCAATGCTGAAGAAGAAATGGCAATGCTGAATGAGATATATAGAATAAAGGGAAGTTATCAAAAGGACATACATACATATCTAGCAGACAGATTATTACCATATTGTACATTAATGTTCCAAAGTAAATGTATGTATGTATGTATGTATGCAATAGTTGCTGTTGGTTGTTGCAAAAATTCAAACGAAAATGAAACTCATTTATGGCGCCAAACGGAAACAGGAAAATTAAGCCATGATTTATAATTTTTTCCGTTTTCAACTGATAATTTCCATTACTGACGTTTTCATAAAGCTCTCTTCGCTATTCTTCGCGCAACAACAAACCAACAAAAAAAAAACACATTCAATCTTTAGTTAGCATCCCTCTTGTCATCCACCCTCTCACACTTGCCACGTAGGCTGCCAAATGTCAGCAATGCGGCACGTAATATCGCCCATTTAAAGCTGTCTTGCTCACTGTCATTTAGCGCTTCTCTCTTGCGGTACGAGTTGCTATTAATGTGGCGAAAGGACAATGCACTGTTGGTATTTGCTTACATTAAGCAGTGTTGGGTATATACTACATACATATAAACTTCCCCATTGGCAAATATGAAAGTAACGAGCTAGTTCGAGGCGAACACGAGTTTGAAGTGGAAGCAAAAAGGAACAGCAACTGAAAAATCTAGCGAATTTCAGGCTTGCAATAATTTTTATGAGATTATCTCAAACACAAAAGTCCCAAAAGCTTTACTCCTTTTAATATATGAAATTTTAGTTTGGACGATTATGAATTTGGATAATGTTTTTTGGTATTTCATCCTAGTCGTAGTTGAGTTAGTAAAGGAATGACAGTACGAGTGACAGTGCTCTAAGTAGCTCCTTCTAGTATTCATACCATTTCTCGACTACTGGGTATATAAAAGTACATTCCCTAACGTACATATGTATGTATGAGCAAATTATGAGCAACGCGTTAGAGCATACCAGGAGTGTCCTTTGGGTTATACATGGCAGACATTTTGCTTTGGTAGTGCAACACAATAGCCACGCTGCACAACCTGCAGCAGACAGGTGTGGCTCCCTCCGGCGACCACTTTTCAATGGCAAATGCGGCATTCAAATGACGTTAAATGCAATTAAAATTGTGCGCCTTCATAAGCATTGCAGCTTTGGTGTTGGCTAAGACAACAATAACATCATACCTAATGTCGGCATTTGAATTGCTACGAAGACGACGGAGAGATTTTATGGAGCAGTGAAAACACTAAACGACCAGAGATGTCAGTGAAAGCACCAAAGAAAGAAATAGCAATCCAAACAAAAGCTGAGAGTTTTTTAAGTTGGGCTGTGGTGTATAAATACAGCTTGGCACTTCGTCCCTCCATACATTGCTTTAAGGTTTAGTTAGTAAAAACTGGAAAATACTTTAATTTAGTGGGTGAGTCAGGAAGGGATCAATGGGGTGGAGGGGAAAGATGCTTACCTTTCAGATCAATCTCAAGCAGCCTTTGAGAAATGGTATTAGCAGGACCTAGTGATGAGATATCAACTGCCACATTTGCAGCTTAGTCAATAGTGCTGGGAAAAATGAAAAAAAGTCAGCAAATAAGAAGAAGAAATGGTGAAAAGTGCAACTGCATTCAATAAAGCACGGTATAAAAAAATTAAAAATATATTATGAATATGTATGTATGTATGTTACACCAACAACAACATGCATGGGAGCTAGTATTTAGTAGTGGGTGCAAAACGATTCCTGCAACTGCAGCTGCTTCTACCAAAGGCGTTACAAAGTCGAAAGTGAGTGCGATAGGCCCTCCCTTTAGGCGTGTATTGCAGTTACTTTTTCTTTTTTTTTGTTGCTTTCATTGCTGGCATTTGTTTATGACAACAATTCAACGGCAATTATAAATTGAATGAGCGCACCGGATGCGCCTACTCTACGGCAGTCAAGAGTTGAGTTTTCCCTTATTTGCCATGCAAACAAAAGGAGCGAACGAAGGTGAGATGGAAATTGAAAAAAAAAAAAAAATGTTTCAAAAGTGATTAAATGTGAAGGAAAATCTGTATGGAAATTCATGCGTTTAATGTAAAATAATTTAATATTGGGCACGAATTCTTTAAAGAAAGCTTTAAATAAATTAATGAAGTCAGTAGCCGGTGTCTGAGCTTAGGTGGAACTTTGGAAGTGACCTAAGCTTGAATGCTATAGCGGGCGCTGTACTTAAGTAGAGATAATAATAAAACGGTTGAGAATTGTACGCGTCATTATTACTGAAATTCGCCTACTGAAGCAATTTATTTATGTACATTGTTGGCTGCTTATTACAGTGAAAGCAAATGTAGTGGTGACTGCTGTGGGTGTAAATGCTTGTGATGCGACTGATGGCTGAGTAAATGTAAACTTTATTCAATGCTTAGTCAGTTTATGAAATTATTTTGAATAATTTATTTATTACATTTTTAATATTTCTTGATAGTTATTACTAGTTTTCAAATTTATTATTTGTTAATTATATTGTTGAAATTTATTAAATTTGCTGACAATAGCTAAACAAATAATTGATGCTAACTAGAATTTGCTCAAGTCTTCAGAAAGCTAACAAAAATATAAAATTGACTCAAGTTCTGCAAAATTCGTAGTATTTCATATTCATGAAATAGTCGAACTCTGTTTGTATTTATTCAATTCAATATCTTTGTGCTCTTATCTATTCAGCAGTTTCAATTAAATAATTCTTCAATGATGTTCGCTTTAAAATTTAGATGTATTCAATATTTATGCATGCATAGTCGTATTTGCGTATCTTTGGTCATAGGCGCAGATATGAGGGGGTAACTTCACAACACGGCAAGTTGCATTATGCAGTGCCCCTAAAAGTATGTATGTAATCAAATTTTTATTGGAAAAATTGAAAATTCACGCCGAGGTTCTCTTCCTCTTTTACAATGCGCTGTTTCTTCTTCTTTTTAAAAGCTTTTTCATGGTACGTATGTACATATGTATATAAACACTTTCGAGGCGCGCCCCCGTTTTCAAAAAACTATTTGTAAATATTTTGATTTTGCCTGTACTTGTACTTGAACTTCGTACATTTTTCAGTCTTCACTACACCCTTGCATTTTAACATGACAATTTTATTCTTAATATTCGACAATTCAAATCAAGTTTTAGTTTGCATATGCCAAATCAGCTTAAACTTTCTATGCTCTATTCTGTTGCATACTTTTAGGTGCAATGCATGCAGTTTAACAATTTATGAATGGAATTTCTGTCAATTTAAATTTTATATTTTCAATAGAATCTATTCTTTGCATAAACCTTAATATGCATGCACCGAAAACAACCTGGACGAGTTGAACATGCATATGTATGTAAGTGAAGTTAGTATACTTTTAGGCGCATAAGATTGCAAGATCTAAATTCTAAAATTTATTAAGTCAGAATATATAAGCAAGGCGAAATGAGGTTCACTCTTAATAATGGTTTCACGAATATCTGAGATCCTCACCAGTAAATCACTGGATAAAATCACCACTGCCCTTTGAAAATAAATAAAACAAAATTGCTTTTGAAGACCTTTTCAAGAATATGTACATTTTTACATGCAGAAATAATGAGCTTATAAAAATTTCCAAAAAAAAATTTTTCCAGTCTAATGTCTTTGTACAGAGTTTCATGTAAATTACACAAATGCATATTGTAAAAGGCGATGTTTGTTGCCCACTCGTACATGACACATGCCTGACATTTATTAACACATAAATTTTGATGAGGCAGGTGCATGTGATTTTCAGTTTGTTGCATGCATCTGCGGTCATTTTTGTGATGATTGTTCATGCGTCTGGCAACCCAATTGCATTTAAAGGCATCAGAGATGGGTAGATTTTGTCATGCCACTGAAGGAAGAAAAGAGATGGAGAGTGTAACAATTTTCGCCATTAATTATGTAACTCTCACTTGCATTTTTTTATTGTCATTTCTGCAAATGAATTTGCACAATTTTAAATATTAAAATTGTATTTTCATATAATCTTCAAATGGATTTTGATTTTATTTCTATGTACTTACATTTCTAGTTCATGTAATCCCGTGGGTAAAATCTAGTTCAAAGGTGGTCAGTTAAGTCGCTTATCGAAATTCTTTCGAAATTCAGAGAAATATGCATAATTAAAGACGATCATCACAACAGAAAGAATCGGTACTCTCTCAACCAAAAAAAATCAAGCTCTAGATAGATGGCCCGCCATCGTGAATAGGGACGGAAGGTGGGATGCCCTTTGCAAGTTGCGAGAAAAAAGTTCATATAAAAAAAAATGCAAAAGTTATAGTTCGAAATATGGTTCGGCTTTCTAGCATCACTGAAAGAGTCAAATGTAGAATATCAGCCGAATACTGAACCTTCGGCAGGACACTAACAAATTCATTTTGCATTCACACCATGTAGTCAAACGCATTAAATGATAATCAAGTTAATTCGTATGCAAACATTTTTTGAAAATTTTATGCTGAAAATGCAGTAAAACTAAGAGAAGAAAGTATTCTTGTTTTGTCAGTGGTGTATTTGGGTCTTTTGTCCCTGTCTGCACGCATGTGGAAGTTGCATGTACATATAAAAGGCGTTTAAATGAGAAAATTTTATCAAATGTGTTCAATTTGCATTTCTTTGGCTGCAATAAAAGAAACAATTTTTTGTGGAATTTTCTTTGATACACTCGAAAAAAAATTGTTTAGTATTTAATTGCTAGTTTGGGAAGTCTAAACATCTCAACTTAATTTATGTTGTGTTATGTTATGTTATGCTACTTTATGTTATGTTATGTTATGTTATGTTATGTTATGTTATGTTATGTTATGTTATGTTATGTTATGTTATGTTATGTTATGTTATGTTATGTTATGTTATGTTATGTTATGTTATTTTATCTTATGTTATGTTATGTTATGTTATGATATGTTATGTTATGTTATGTTATGTTATGTTATGTTATGTTATGTTATGTTATGTTATGTTATGTTATGTTATGTTATGTTATGTTATGTTATGTTATGTTATGCTACATATGTTATGTTATGTTATGTTATGTTATGTTATGTTATGTTATGTTATGCTATGTTATGTTGTGTTATGTTTTGCTATGTTATGTTATGTCGGGTTAAGTTTTGTTATTATTTAAATTCTTTTGATTATTTAAATTTCTTTTGCAGTGTATTAAACGTGCTAACGTTTATTATTATTATTATTATTATTTTTAGAATTTTTGTGTGTGAAGTGCAGTAAAGTGGCAAAATGGCTGACAAAGCTGTTAACGACGATATTCGTATGCTGAACTGAAGAAAACGAAATAACAACAAAGGTACTTTTATCCAATCCACAATAAGAAAATGGATTGGGAGGAAGTGTAAAAACCTGCAGCATATCCGAACTTAGTTTAAATGCAGCTGCATCCGGCAAAATTGAAATGCAGGTAAATAAGTGATGTTTGAATCTAAAACTGTATTCTTTCAATTAAATATCTCACTAAGCAATTTCCATTTGGAATTGTTGGCTTGCAACGAAAGGGTTAACATTTAGCAGAAAAGCTCAGCTTACACACAGGTGAGCATATACATATTGACGATGCACATTTAGGGCATTCAAACCACACACACACACTCAACAAAAAATTGCGGTCATGTGAGCTACAACAACTTCAAACACACATGCCCCTACTTTAATGACATACAGTTGTATGGGTTGAAAAGGTATGTAGGGGAATTTCGCTCTGTTGCCTGCGGCTGACCACAGACCGTATAAAGTTGCTCGTAATTGTAGTAAAACTAAATGCACGAAACGAATTACGACAAATACGATTAAGGACTCTTATTATAGTAATCATAAACGATTTCCGCCATTGCAACCCAATTAAATTTACCATTCAACACATTTCGTTTTATTTGCATTCAACTTTTTTATTTTATTTTTTTTATGTACCATCTTTTGTTGATGGCATGGATGAAATGAAGAGCGCTTAGGGGACGGTGCTTCAGAAGGGTACCAAAGTAGGCCACTATTTTTATCAGTTTCGCTTGGGTGTTATATCATAATGAAACAAGTCCCGTGGCGTATGGAAAATATTTGGGACTTCTGCTTCTGCTTCATTTAAAAGTTCTAAAAAATTATAACTATTTATTTCCGAAATGAAAACATGATTCATGGAAGCCTATATCTACCTCGATTCGTTTCGTTGGTGTATAAATTTGCTTAGCACAGGATTTATGTTAGTTGTCAGTAGCCAAAAAGTGTTTTGAAATGTCTTCACGTAAAAGCCATAAAGGAGTCTTTAATTATTCATAAGTGCTTTGTGGTATGTATTTGCATGTAAGAACTCTATACTTGAGAGTGCTTAGTTATTTGTATACCTTGCTATGTACTTACATATATATGTATTTATGTACAGAAGAGTGTTTGAGGTTTATAAATTGGAATTAGACCGTTCTAGAAAATCAAAATTTTTTCTAATTATAAATGTTAGCTCTATTTAGAACCATTACACTCTCAAACCAATTAAAAAGAGATACCTAGAGAGAGCACGGAAGGAAGATAATGCTAACAGACAGATAGTAAACGAGTAAAATATGGGCAGTTAGACAGAGAGAGAGAGAGATAGAAACATACAATGAATTTCAAATCGAAACTGACTCGACCGACTGAGATTTGGATGAAATATTGCATAGCATTACGCTACGCAAACATATGTAACCTCATTTTTAGTAGCTACATTTTTGAAAGATTGGGGGCGTGGCAAATTATAGTAAAATTTTAAATATGACGGTAATAGGTACTTTTAAGTTGTAATGACTCAACCGATTTCAAAGATCTTTGTAACATAAGAAAAGTACATAATTAAAACAGCTTTTGAAAATATACACAGTAAAAATTTTATATTGCAAAGAAAATATTTTCTTTTTCATAATAAAAGGTTATCTAAGCTGAGTTTTTAAAATTTTTAAAAATATGAATTTTAGTTTTAAGATATGTACATATGTTCAATACATAAACAAAACTTTTAAACAATTGGTCTTCGAAGTATTTTTCAAGTAAACTTTTTTTTTTTTTAATTTTAACAACAAAATTTTTTCAGTGTAAAAAATTGTTAGGTAGTTTTTTTTATATAATTCTTTTCAGTGAGATCGTTAGTTTCAAAATTTGACGTTGAACTATGTACTTATTCCATTATAAGTATTGAGACTGCTTGAAAGAAAAACAAATATTTCTCAAACGGTCTAATGTATAGATAAATTTATATTTAGTCTGCGAAAATAAGTTATGTTCGCATACACGCTTTCCAGCAAAATGTATTAACAATTTATACACACTTTTAAGTTATGATGTTTTTGTATGGCAAGTTCTAAAAAGTTTTCATAGTATGCAAAAGGTTGTTCTGGATACATTTTAGCTTGAAAGAACTTACGATAACTAGCAAAAGTTGCAACAAGAACAACAAAAAAAATTTGCCACATCCTTTGTGCTAAAAATGTTTGCCACTGGCGTATACGCGAACAATACCATAGTTTAGTTTACGATTGTTTATGTTTCAAGTGCATTTCTAAGTATGTAAGTGAATGTGTGCGAATTAATACTTGTCAACCAGCACTTAAACACGTCTTCAATGTTTACTCGCTTTGTTGCAGATGTCGTAATTATTGTAATGCGTATGAAGGTGTATGGGCGCATACTCGCTAATGATCTTTGCTTTATTGTTCCCTAGTTATTACAACTCCAACGTATTTATACTTCTCAATTAAATTTAGAGCATTATTATTATTATTATTGCCACTCGGCATTTGTCAACGAATCTAAGATTTATGTAGTGTACCGCCAGTGCAGCTATTTCGCCATTACATTATGACAGGAAATGTTTGACAACAACAAAAGTAAACATAGCAAATAATCATAAACGTAATAATAATAATAAATATTTGTTGTAACTAAATCCAAACACATCAAATGTCTGTTGCAAGAATGCTAAGTGCAGCAATTGTTTTATATGGGAATCAGTAGTATTGCATTTGTTGTTGTATTCGTTTGATATTCTCGCATTAATGTGACAGTTGCAGTTGTTACACTGACGACAATCTATGTAAATAAACGACTTCTTAAGTACTTTCTTCAGTCATAAATAAATATATTTTCGTGAATGCTTTGCTCAGCAACCATTGAGAATGAGATGATATTTGACATAAAGACACAATTTGAGTTGCTGATGCTGTTAGCTGAATGCAATGTCCTTTGATGCTTCTTGTACCTAGTTGATGTTGTTGCTATTTCGTTAATTCGCCTGAAACGGAAAATGTCACTAAAGTCATAAATCTCAGGCGAATGGTTAACAGTTCACCTCTTTAAAGTCAGATTAAGGAAATGGCTGGGCAAGCTTTTGTTCTGAACCAGAACTTTCGATGTCCAAGAGATGACATAGCTGCGGTCATCAGCTTTGAGAAGACTTTGTCCAAACCGCTTCATTAAAAATCTTTTTCAATAAAATGCCCATCCTCTTAGCATACTCCCAAAACTGAGTGTTCCCGAACCATGCTCTACTCTACGCCATTCCGCAGTTGGTCCACACCATGTCCGCCCCAATATTCGTAACATATTCATCATACTCTGTTCTGGTCTCAAATTTTTTAAGTAATCATCATATTTTGCACAGAAATTGTAATCCTAGTAACAATCAATTAGAAATTCCATTAGACAAAGGAAAACTGAAGTAAATCAAAAATGTATCTGAGTTTGAAGCAACCAAATTTCAATGTTCAATTGTCCTCCAGACAAATCTTTTAATTATTTTAAGTAAACTTCTTATTAGGGTGCCCCAAAAATGCTGTAAACTCGTAAATTTGATGTTTGATTCACTTCTGCCTTTTTAATTAATTTTTGCATGACCTTGATGGCCACAACTGCAGGGCGTGAAGTAGTTTGAATTCAAACAGGCGTGTTATATCAGGCTTAAATCAACTCAGATCAGAATACATGCATGCCCATTAATTTTTGGATCATCCTAATATATGTTCAAATGTGCATAACTAAGGCGTTGCTCTTTAGCAATTAATCAAGTGACGTTCCATATAGAGAAAGCGTTCACAAAGTTGTAATCCTGGCAGTCGACAATGATTGCCAGCAATTACAACACTAAAAAAAATGTTCATTAGAGTGGGCCAAGCAAAAAAAAAATAAAAAAAAAAAATATAGTTTCTCTTGGTAGTATTTTGAAAAATGGCGTAAAAAGACTCTCAAAGTTTTACTTTAAATATTAATTTTTCTATTTTTTTTATAAAGTACCTTTTCAAAAGTTAAGTTAAAAAATAATAAAATTTCTTTTTTGTGTGGTGTTGTTTTTTCATTCATAGGCACATTTTTGTATAAAATTTAATTTTCTCAAAAAATACGTATGTATATGTATATACTAACCTGTTTACTTCAATAGTTATAGAAATAGCAATTTAAGGAAAAAAGCAAAATATGGAAAAAAAAATATATATATTTTTTACACTATAATGTACATACATACCCACCAAAAAATAGCTTAGCCTTTGATTAAGGCCCCAATTTCGGTTTTGTTTTTTTCTCTGCCTAAGTATTTTAGGTTCTTAAAAGTAAGGTTTAAGTTAGCTTTCATTATCAGACCGTATTCATAACTTTTTGGTAATAACTTACACAATTTTTTGCTGTACATCTATATCTACTGCCTATGAAAGAATATGTTATACTCAAACAATACAATCATTATTACTTTACTTGACTGAGAGCTCTTATAAACGGATTCTATGCAGATCGTAGCTTAGTACATAATTGCAATAACAAAGTCATATTCCAATACACATGAATTGCATTTTATTATTGCTGTTGTTGTGCTAAGAATAATGTGCCGGGTAAAGCTTTAATCCTCTACAGAATGTATGGAACATCATGGCACCAACTGCAATGATTGCATAAGGCAAAACAAAAGAGATATGAAACATGTACATTTTACCTGGATTAAAACGTTTGTGTAAATGTGAAAATAAAAGAAGAAGAAGCAAATTTCCACTCGACATTGTTTTAGGTGAGTGTCAGTATGTGCAATATAAAATATCTAATATCTAAAAACGAACATATGAAAATCAAGAGCAACATCATTGTAAAGATTTCTCAGGAGTGTAGTTAAAATCTTGGAATTCTCATGATAATTCTTAAAAATTTTTTTTTATTTTTTATTGATATATTTAGACATAAAGAAAGGAGGAAATGCAGAAAAAAATAAAACCATCTGGTTCCGCTTGAAATGTTGGTTCTATTAAAAAATGAAATAAAGTTTTTGGAATGCTTTCTCGATCATCTCAATCCTTGATTCTCTTCAAAACCAATATTGAATAAATATCTCACAAAAACTCTTAGTTTCAAGCGATTTTTGTGATTCTTTTATAAAACTAAAATTTCTCGTTTTTCATATATGTATGTATGAAAGTCGTTTTAAATCTTTCTAACCACCAGTCTCTTATTCTGTGGTTAGCTTAAATACGAGTAGATGGTGCGTCTAAATGGATAAACTTGTACGTAACCTGAGGTGCATAATAAACAAACTTGCCTGGAAGAAAACAATTTTGACAAAATCTGCCATTTAGACAAACACAAACAAGTAAACAAACAACAAACTACATGTAACAACAACAGCAAAGAAAAATACAAAAACAACATTAGCCACAACACCGCAACAACAGCTATGAATGATAATATCTACTCGTAATGACAACAACAACAAACTAATCATGCACTTAATAACTTTTCAATCAGTGTTCTCAATAACTAAAATATCCTGCATGTCCTTTCAAGCTTTGGTATCATCATCATCCTCAGCACTTCAGCGCTTGGTCGCTTGCTGCAAAGAACATACACTCAATACCAGATTGCACTGCACGAGATAAGGTTTGTTGTTGTTGTTGGTGCAAAATGTTACTTCTTTGCTGTGTATGACATTCATTTGTTTTTTGTTGTTGTAAGCATGCTGCCTGCTTACGCATGCTGTCAGCAACCTAACTGAGAAATCTTCTGCCGAAGTATATTTCGACTCCTCTCTTGTACTCCGTAAAGTTGTAGGAGTTGACCAAATTCTGTTTATTTGGTTGGCCGAGTGTTTGAGTAAAGCTTCACTTTTGTTGTCAGATTGTCATTGCTTTGCTGATTTTGCTTATTCACCAATAATGGTTGTGCAGTGTAGTATATGTATACCCAGTTGTGTTTAGCGCATATGAAGTTTTAGAAAACTTTGGAAACATTTTTGTTCCAACATATTCAAGTAAATTTTTGGTATCTACTACCACATGTGCCGGGACATCTGATATAATACAAACAAAATTTTAATTATTTCGGGATGGTTGTCCCGTAAATAGTCCCGGAATTGTCTTGAAATAACCTTAGAAAATAACTAAGAAGTACCAAACCTGATATCGAAAAAAGGCGAGAAAATGGTCCCGAAAAAATAATCCCGTAATGGTTCCAAAAAAAAAAAATAAATTACTAAAAAGTCCAAAAGTGATTTCGAAAGAGTACTGAAATAATTTCAAAGATGTCGCACAAGGTCAAATCCAAGCCGGTTATACAATGTTATTCCACTACCCTACCAACCATGGCTAACCATGGTGAAACTCTGATTCCAAAAATTAACAAATTTTTACTAACACCAACGCATATTTTTAGAATTTGTATGGAAAACGACAAGTGCCTAAAAGTATGCTCTCACACTTACACACAAAAATCTTTTCAACATGGGTAAAAAGTGGACCTCTCTGAACAAAATTACCCACTTTTTTATCCTCTTTTTGGTAAGCGCGACTCAATGATTATCCAGATTTTTATCCGATAATGGTTGGCAGGGTAAAACGAACTTCATATTGATTTCCCCACAATATTTCTGTGCTTGTTGTTGTTACGCCTTGCATACATATAGGCGCACATTGAAGTGCACCATACACCAAAGTTAAGCCAAAGATCAACTTGGCTGTGCAATAGCATAGGCAAATCGGATGCTAGTCGCTTGTTGTTTTTGTTGTCTAGTGAGCACTTACCAAACTTGATAATGTAGGCTGCAGCTTTTTAAAAGTTGTCACCCATAGTTAGTGCTTCTATGCAAATGGATTTTGGTGTATTAACGAAAAGCAGCTCAGCCAATATCTCCACCGCTTACTCACACAACGTTGCCGATATTGATTATTCTAACAATTTTGACCGTAGTTCAAACAACATGATTCGACTTTTAGTTTTACCATTTTGGCCATTTTGACCGCAGGCTGCTAGTCTCTTTAGAAAAATGCCATTTGTGTGTATTTGTTTGGCCTTCAGGTCATACCATTTGCTGGAAAGTGACAGCGATGTTGGAAAATAATTTATGCCGACGTCGTAGTTTTGCTGCACTTTGATACTGACAATTTTGAAGCGAGACACAAGAGGGAACGCCGAGACATGAATGAATGCTAATTTTTGATGTTGCAATTTTATTGAATTTTTTTGCATTATTTATATATATAATTGCAAATAAAAATAGTCAGAAAACCTGTAGTGTTAAGCATCAATAGAAAGAAAAAAAATTATATGGCAACCCTGTCATCCGTTATATTTCTCATTTGGTGACCAATGTTCCGTTTGCCAACTTCTAATCACAAAATGTCACTCATACGCACCGTTTCCTTAATTTCTATTAATTTGCTGAGGTAGTTACATGGATGTTGAGCAAACAATCCAAATGCACAGGCCAGAGCCTTGATTAAGCTTTAATATGCGACATTTCGACAATTACAACACTATCACCGTCACCGTCACCATTTCCATTATCCGCTCTACAAAGCTCTAATCTTCGTGCCAGCAAATTACCACAGCATTGGCGCTCATAAATTAACGCATTAAGGTGACTGAGAAGCAGTAGTTAATGGCGAGCTACTGTCAGGAAGCAAGCAATGCAAAAGCGTAAATGAGATCTTCTTGTAGCATCCAATTCTATTTGCATAGCGCATACACACACACACACAAACACACACAGCTCAATACCCAATGCAGCAACGTCGAGACTGTGCAGGCAAGCAGAAAACCGAAGATATTCATGTGACCAAGGCCATTAAGCATGATGGATCTGTTGTAAAATTGAAACGAAAACACACGAACATGCTGGACAAACACGCTCGTCCTAAGGGAATGTACGACCAATGCGCTTACACACACACACACACCAATAAAACCAAAAACCATCACTGAGGCAACAACGAAAACACCAACAATAACGACTAAGTTGATAAGAACATTTCACCGGCGTTGTGCAGACGAGTTGAGGTATTTGGCGTTCACGCTTGAAATGACACAAACAAAAAGCGCACGAACAAAACGACCAAACTGAAGAGCTCTCTTAACTAAGATGTACAAGAGTGGAGTGGAGATGGCGAAGGTGGGTTAACGTTTTGTGTTATGCCTGCATACAGATTTGTATGAGTAAACTGGTGACTATGCATGTGTTGTTGGTTTGCAGTCGGCGCTCATTCGTAAAGAAAGTGGCTGTGGCATTAAGCGGCACCACCAACACTACAACGCAATTAACTATGGAATAATAACATTTTGCACAACATTTTGGTTCGTTGTGTTTGACCCATGAAAATATACACGAACGGGTTAATAAGCTGCTGACCATCTTCGAATTCACTCCCTTACAATAAGGATTTTGAGAATAAATTTGCCTAGACTAGACTTTTTAACAGGCCATTTACATACGTAGTTCTTCCTTATCGAACCTACCTCGTACGTGTCTTCAAGTAGTTGTCTGCATGCTAACATTTTCCGCTTATATGAACATAAATGTCTTCTGCTCTTGCTCCGCTGGTGCTGGTCTTTCGTGTGCCATTGAGCGCAGCTCGTTAGCGCTGTGAACTCAGCATTTTCATATAATTTATGGCGTTGCTGACAAAGTTTATATTACATTATCTAAATTTTATTTTCAAGGCTGCATGTTTACACACACATGCACATGCAGTCATTCTTACACATACACATGCGCAGCCACATTTTACATTCTTTCAGACCATTGATTTATTTGTGTGTTTTGGGTGTAATTAAGTTGGCATAAGAATTTCCATCACCTCTTTCTGTGAAGCGGAAGTTTGGAGGCTGAGAACATATGATAACTCGAATCTCGGTGGCGGGAAGAGGTGCCACGCCACGCCCCTTTTATGTATGTACATATATACGAGTCGATGTCCGTAGATCGCATATATTCAAGCGAAATCGATGGGAGGCATCATTATTGAGTCTACCACCAGTTTTTAGAATTTCCATCTGTTTGTCTGCATGTTTGTTCGCGCATCACTACAAACCCGCTTAATAAAATTGATTGTAATTTTCAGCTTTGTATTAATATTTGTTTCACTTAAAATTTTATAAATACTTTATTTCGTTAACTTGTTCACTTTCGCAGTTATTCACTGAGATACCCACCAGCGTGTAAAAATGGTTGGAACCATACACTTTTAGTGTGAATTATTTGTGCCATTGTTGCGTTTATTGTGATTGTTTAATAGCGTGAACAATGAAAATGTAAATTTTAAAATCTACAAACAAAAAAAACATTTGTTCAATATTGCTGGTAAGTTTTTGAAATGCAATACTCACCGCTACAAATGTATCCAATGAAACTGGCACAATATTTGCAGCCAACATATTTTCCACTTTTTGTGTGCGCTGCATAAAAATGATCAAACTACAACGGAATTTACGATCTTGATCATACCAACGGCACGAGTACAATGAAGTTGTTAATTCGTTTAATTGAGCACGTATTTCATCCATATAAAAACAGCAGGGAGCAATCTGAACTAAAGTAAGCACAACATAAGTGAGAAATTTCATCACTTGTTGAAAGTCTAGACCGGCTTGCACAGACCTTACTGCGGCGGAGCATAAAACCGATGCGGCACTACAAAATGCTACGCAGAGTGTGGCCGATATAGCAGGACATATGCAATTGAAATAGCTGGAAAGGAAAAGTGGATTTGAGTTTAACTGACAAACAAACCATTGTTTTGGTAGCGTAGTGGTTGAATAAAGTGAAATCGATTTGTTTCACCAATTTTTAACTGACGCTTTACAAATAAGAACAAAACTCACTGTATGCATTCTCTATGATCTTGTACACAAGCTGCAAGTTCCTCATACATTTCTACTCTCCTCTGCTCTACATTTTCTATCACTTCAACAGCTTCACCCAAACTAGCAATACGTCCATTAAGCACACATAAATGAGCTCTCAACAATTTCAAATAAATAACCGAGTAGGTGTCGCTGCAGGTTGATGAAGCTCCTCGAACGGCCATACAAAAGAATTGCACACCAGAAACAATTAAATAAATCCATTTAGTGCCTTGCCAATCAAAGGGCATCCAACCTTCAAAGGGTAAGATTTTGTGCGTTGCATTCAAAATTGCAAAAAGTGTCAAACATACAAAATATGATACAGCGCCCGCATAAAAAATCAAATGACATTGTCTTATTTGCCTCATTAGGTAAGCACACTCCGAGCTATTTCCTGCAGCGCGTCTATCTAGCGCATGTAAGTGCTGTGCGGCCTTGGATAAATTGCGTTCTAGGTGATAGAATAGCACAGCATGTTTCATCGTTGAACTGACCATTGGAAATAATGTGCTAAGTAGCGCGAAACTATCATCGTGTGGCAGAAAGAATGGTACAAAATACGTTGAAATGTAGATGACCGAACTAAAAAAGTTCAGCAGCCAAGAGTAGATCCAATAGATAGGCTGATGTTTGTGAAACGGATGCATGCCAAGTAAGCGCCAGCACATCCAATTGTAACGCAGCGCATCATGAGTGTTTAAAGTTGTGATGTCCATTGAAAGTGATTGCTTACTGCGCCGCATTGTGAGCTTACCCGTAGTTGTTTATGCTTCAAGTGATTTATATCAAATAATGATTTTATAATTTTCGTTTTACTTATATATCTCCAAATGTAGGCAGCAGTAGTTTTTGATAACCAACCACAGAAGGAAGTATAAGTTCGTTATAAGCCTCACTACCTATACCTAGTTGTGAGAAATTAAGTCATTCCATATGAAAAAAAAAACGCCTACCAAAAAATTATAACATCCTGTTTCAAACACAACTTGCTATAATAGAGTCCTCTGAGTTGTTAGGTAATAATTAACTCGCACGTAGCCGCTAGAAAATTAACTCAGAGACCAAATGCAAAGCAATTAATAACTCAATATTCTAGTGATAATTATGTGTTTTCGTAATCACGCATGTCGCCGATATGCATGAATGTAGAGGTGTGATTTCATGATTCAAAATTATTTAAATAATTGTTAATTTTATGTTTAAATTATAGGTTCAGTTGCTAATTACTCATAGTTGTTGGTATTAACAACAATACGCATTGTTTAATTATATCGACTTATCAATTAAAATTATGTCAGCACATACATTAATTACATAAAATAAAAAAAAATATTTGCGTCAAAAATTGGGTGTTAGCGTCTTTTTTTATTTTATTTTTTATTTTATTTTATTTTATTTTATTTTATTTTATTTTATTTTAATTTATTTTATTTTATTTTATTTTATTTTATTTTATTTTATTTTATTTTATTTTATTTTATTTTAATTTATTTTATTTTATTTTATTTTATTTTATTTTATTTTATTTTATTTTATTTTATTTTATTTTATTTTATTTTATTTTATTTTATTTTATTTTATTTTATTTTATTTTATTTTATTTTATTTTATTTTATTTTATTTTATTTTATTTTATTTTATTTTATTATATTTTATTTTATTTTATTTTATTTTATTTTATTTTATTTTATTTTATTTTATTTTATTTTATATTATTTTATTTTATTTTATTATATTTTATTTTATTTTATTTTATTTTATTTTATTTTATTTTATTTTATTTTATTTTATTTTATTTTATTTTATTTTATTTTATTTTATTTTATTATATTATATTTTATTTTATTTTATTTCTTGTTGTTTGTACATATCATAACATATAGGCTGCATGTCTTAAGAAATTTTGTGTATACAGTTGGCAAGAACAAACAAAACAAAAGGGAATTAATAGAAGTGGAGACGAATACATTGTGACGTCACAGGGCATCATAGCTTAGTGTTAGAGTTTTCTAACAGCGGCTTTGGTGCAGACACGGGTTCGCATCCCAGTGTCCGAAAAGGGATCTGATGATGAGCCTGGAAACTCTGAAACATGTAATCCTATCCATCGCTGTTGATTTTTCCTTTGTAATTTTTCTCCAATTATCAATTTTTCCCAAAAAACTGACAATTAAATTCATTACGAATTATTGTTTATTTGGTCTCGAGCTTGCAAAAACTTACAAATATGTAAACAAAATAGACCGCAAAAATCCAACAACAAAATTATTTTATTTTATTTTATTTTATTTTATTTTATTTTATATTATTTTATTTTATTTTATTTTATTTTATTTTATTTTATTTTATTTTATTTTATTTTATTTTATTTTATTTTATTTTATTTTATTTTATTTAATTTTATTTTATTTTATTTTATTTTATTTTATTTTATTTTATTTTATTTTATTTTATTTTATTTTGTTTTATTTTATTTTATTTTATTTTATTTTATTTTATTTTATTTTATTTTATTTTATTTTATTTTATTTTATTTTATTTTATTTTAGTTTATTTTATTTTCTTTTATTTTATTTTATTTTATTTTATTTTATTTTGTTTTATTTTATTTTATATTATTATATTTTATATGAAGTAATTGAATCACCTTGTAATTGGAGTCATTACTTTTTACTTATTACGATCCATCCAATAAAGTGTTAAGCGCTGTAGAAACGCAATACATACTGCCCATCGGCACCTGAGTGTTCTGCCAAGTTTCAAAGTTATACAAAGGTTATATAAGTTTTGTTAGCAACGTAAATTCGCTACCGTTGGAGGGTGTTGGTAAGCTTTTACAAAATAGTTGCAACTTTTGCACAGGATTTGTAACCTATTTGAGGTTGTGGAAATTGTTTGTGTTGGTTTGGCTGGTAATGCTGTTCACCCGCGGCCATTGCAATGTGTTAGAAGAGCCCCCATATATGTTCAAATGTGCTGTTAAAAGTTTTGTGGTTACCTGTTTTAAATTTTGATGATATGCTAAGTAGCTTTAGCGTCCAAAGTTTTGCGCTATTTCGCGTGAGACTTGCAACGCGCCGTAACCAAAGTGCAACACAGACAAACCAGTTGCCGAAACCAATAAATACATTAGGTGGATTAAGTTTGTAAAACTATTAGCTGTCCCCACGTACTCAATAGACGTGTTAAGAGTGATGTTGTTTGTGGGTTTTGTGCTCTTTAATTTTTGTAGTTGTTGTTTTAATCGCGTATGCTATTTCGCTTATTGAAATTGCTCTTACGTAGTTTAAGCTGCTTTGCGCCACAGATCATCTTCATATTACCACCAAGTTTGTTCACTGGAATTTTTAGTTATTAGCAAAATCCTGTACGACGGCGTCCCTTTGGGTAATGCTAATTTGCTTTATAACTGCTTGGGTATGATGGCGAGGATTTACTTTAGAATTAATTAGTAGTTGAAGTAAGAGTCTTGTGCGCTGAAACTTGCAATACATAGTAAACGACAAATTGATTTTATAGCTGGAAGGTATTTCTTGGCTTGGAATTGCAAATCACAAAGATTATTCATTTTTATATAATCACCTTAAACTCAAGGATATTTTAATCCTGGCTGCTCTGTTAACAAGAAACTATCCCTCAGCGAGCTTGAACTGCTAAAATAAGTCTCTTTCTGATGTCTATTTAAAAGTTCTAAAAAAAATCCTGAAATGATAGCAAATCTGAGAAACGGGTATTCTCGGTACGTCCATACATTTGTACGTATTTTCCATTCGGTTAAATAGCGACAACAATTTATAATCTAGTTGATTATAATTTCATTGATTAAGGGCACAAATGTCGGTGCAGTTCTCCCAACAAATGCAGTTGGATGCCCAGACACCTCAGCAATGAAAAGCGAATAAGAAACAATTCAATTCCAGCAAAATATCTGATTTGTGCAACGAAGTAGAAAATAACAAAAACAAAAAAGGAAAAACTGAAAATTACAACAACAAAATAGAAACAATGCTGCAACTGCAAAAGTAATCGAATAAGCAAAACAATACAATAAGAAGTAAAACACAATGGATAACGAAATAATAGAAAGACAAAAAAAAAAAAAATCAGAAAACGAATTAAAAAAACTCAATTAGAGACTGAAAAAAAAAATCTCGCACCTTCCAACATCCTGCATGAAACGCTCAAATAAAATGCCGCAACTGCCACGAAATCCAGTCAAATACGAAGCAGTCACGCTAAAAACAAAAAAGCGGAAATGAAAAGAGGGAAGTAAAACGTGTAAATCGGTGTGCGCCTAGACGATGAACCGAGATCAAATCGAATTTATTACAGCATTACGAGTTTGAGTGAAAAAAGAAAAGAAAAAGTTAACAAACGAAATGAAAGAAACAGAAAAACAGAATTACCACTGAAACGTGAAAAAAATGCAGGTGAAAGCAACACAAAGAATAACAGCAACAACAACAACATTTAGCGAGGGATTCAAACAGCACACAAATGTTCAAGCACAACAACAACTTAACTCATTTAAGTGCGCCGCTTCATTAAGCTTGAAACTCTGCTGGCACTACAAGTGTTACAACAAAAGCAAAAGCCATGGAATTGTTAGCCAACAAATGGACACAGCAAATGCAACAAACGTTCGAATTCCTTTAGACATAACAATCGGTAACAGCCGTTTCACGCTAAGTCCAAGCACAACAAATGACCCTGCACACACCCACAGCCTAACTGCAATACCCGAGTAAGCTGAGTCAGCGTTAAGTTGAGTTGGAGTGAGGTTGTAAGTTGTGTTGGTATGGTAGGTGGTGCATGATGCATAGGTTGAGACCTCAATTATGGGCGCCTAATTGCATTTGTACCACGACAAATTGTTCTAAAATGGACATACAGCTGTGGGTGGAGGTATTGGCTTTCAAGAATATATAGTGGAACAATCGGTCTGAAAAAATAAAACCATAGTTCAAAAAAGTTCTAGGACATTCGAGCTTAAGCACATAACACTCAGAGACGGTTAGGGGGCTAATTGAATACACCTGCTTACCGCAGACTTTTGCAAGGGAGAATTAAAAATTCAACAAAATTAATTCAGCGAGGTCCTAAAATCTTTCCATCTTCAGTGGAGCTGATGCTACAAACAAATGGACTATCCACATACCAAATTATTGACGAATATTTCTGCTGTTTCAAAACCAACTTATCTATCGTCCAACCCAATCGAAAATAAAATCGTTATGGACTTCTATTAGAAGATGATGGTAAGTTTTGTTTTGAGTTGGAGATTGGGGTAATGAATCCGAGCTTCCAAAATATGCTACACAACATTTTCAAAATTTACAATGCACTTATCCACTCTTAAGTGCGGTTTTTTATTTTTTTAAATACTTTAAAATATCTTTTTTGCTATTAAAGTAAAACACTCCAAAAACACCCGAATAAGATACTCCTAACGAATTTGTATTCCAAAACGATCTCGCTTCGCCTAGCCACACTGCTATCTCACTTCCATTTCCATTTTCCTTGTACGTATGTATGTATGTATTTATTACAGTTTTGTTTGTTTTGATGCAGCACAAAGTCACCATTTTAATTAAAATTTGTATGAAAAAACTTGCTGCTCCACACCATCTCCTTCGTCCCTTAACTGCTCCGCTAACCAATTGTATTGCCCTTTTATTGCTTTCATATTTTTTTTTTTTGCTTTTTTACTTTGCCACCTTTTAACAGTTCTAGTGTGGCATTTCATGCGCTTTAACTGCGTTTTGTTGTTACGTTTTTTGTTTTTTTTTTTCTTGTTATCCGACTGACTGCTTTGTCCAGACCAACACGCTTCCGCTGCTTCATTTCCGTTAGCTCCAACTGCAATTCCTTTCACGCGCCTACCTACCACCAAGCTAGCTGTACTTCAAATTGAGTTGCACTTTTATGGTTTCTTTTTGTTGTTATTATTTTTATTATCTTCAACGCTTGTGTTGTTATTGTTTTGACTGGTGTTGTTCTTGTATTTATTGTTGTGTTTTTTTGGTACAGTATTATCTGATGAAGTGGCATCTGAGTGTGCAAATAATGAAATTTTTTTTGTCCAATTCCTCCACGCGCTCCTCTAGCTTCTCCAGCTGCTACTCACAAAAAAAGAGTCACACACACACACACACATGCAATTCTTTACCTCATGTGACCACTTTTGTAAGTTGTTGACCATCGGCCACCGTTGGAGTGTATGAGCTTTTCGTTTTGCACGGAAATTAAATTGTGCAACCAACGTCCATGACGACTACTGGCCATTGTGTGTAGATATGAGTGTGGCGGAATGTGTGTGTGTGTAAGCTACCATTTTAATGGAATGTAATGACTTGATTGGAAACAGATTATCGCCGACACTATGCGCCGAAACCAGTGCACATTTGTAGTACATTTTATGTGAAGTTAATATTTAGACACGAATTTTCACTAAGCGAGCATTTTGGTGCTGTTTCTATACCCAGTTTCGCAGAGGAAAACCAAAAGTTTGAAATATGTGTTGACCAGAATTTCTCGTTGTTGTTGTTACGGTGCTTGGCCCTGTCTAGCCGTCACTCTGGTTACAAGTTTACGAATTGATCATCGCTGTCTTAGATAGGCGGTATGGTCGTATTATTTTAGGTAAGATTTTGTAGCCCTCATCTAAATAGCTAGAATCTAAGGTGACTCTTTTGGTAGAGGGGAAAACAGTTTCAATGCGTCAAAATGCAACAAAGTTTATACAACCCCACATTTCTTTGATTCTCTTAGATTTACTTAGAATTCCCTAGAGTTGCTGCTTTGTCTTCGCTTTTCTTCCTTTATACTCAAATTGCAGCTGGGTATTAACTAATTGATGCGTCTCTCATTTACACTTCCTTACTAGATAGCATGTGTTTTAATCGTTTTTTTAATCTTCGCTCAGTGCAATCACAATTTCAATTCATTTTGATTTTCGCCGTTCGTTTTGGGTTTTGTACTGTTCCAGTTTATGTTGTGAGCGCAATTTTAATTTGCTAAAATTGTTACGGTGAATTAAATTTGAAAACAGATATTGGTAGGCAAATTGTATTTGTTTGGTAAGGTAATAAAAGTTGGTCATAATTAAATTAGAAAACAAAAAAAAAAAAAAATAAAAAAAAAAAAAAAAAAAAAAAAAATACGGAGCCTCAGTTTATTTTGGGTTGGTGGTTGATTTTGGAAAGCAATGTATGGCGCGGCCTACTAGTTTTAGCTATGTACGTATATGTACGAGTCACTTATCCAAGTACTAAACTTGGAAGAAATAAGGTATGTTATATATTTTAAGTTGGCTATCTGGCAATACAAGTGTCCAAGTTATATTCAATTACATTAAGCAGTTTTTGAGTGATGCGCGAGCAAACATTCAGACAAACAAACAAACATTCTAAAAATTGAATGTAGAGATAGTTTATCATGCTAATAAAATGCACTTAACAAGAAATGAGTTTTTTGATCGATAGCTGTCAATAGAAATCAAAGATTCATATAGTGTAAAACTGATTTTCTGAAATGAGTTCGAGTTATTTTCACGAATATCGAATATTTTGCAGCAATACGAATGTCAAAGAATATTACAACAACTGTCCAAGGCTACTTTTTATTGCATTTTTTGATTTTTTTTTAAACCACTTCAAAATGAAATTCCTGCAAAATGAAAACACGAAACATCTATTTTTACAAAAATTTTCAAATATTCATTGCTAAAAGTTAAAACATTTTCCATCCATTTTCAGCTTAATCTCGCACACAAAAACAAAATACAAAACATACATTGTTTCTATGAAAATGTTAAGCGAAAACTCATTAGTAAATGAACAAACATGCATAAGTAAAATCCTTGCAAATCCGAGTTGAAAGCATAAATGCAAACAAAACCGGATAATCTAAATTGCGACAGGAATATGGCAAGGATTTTTTTTGTGTTGAAATGTTTGAGAAATTGAAAAACGGACGCATATCAAAATATGAGAGGCAGGGTCAAAGTGCATGAAAAGTCGACAGACTACAGAATTGTTAAGAAAAATGTCATTTAAGCTGGAATAAAAATAATAACATGGAATAGCACAAAAAAACAACAACAACAAATAGCTAAGAAAGTAAAGAATAACATGAAATCATGATGCAACAACAATCAAGAAGGGAGATTAAAGAAGAAGAAAAAAAAACGAAATAAACAAGCAGTTGACAAGCTGAACGAGCAACGAATGCACAGCGTAAATGTGTTACGGAGCAAGTGAGGAGTGTTAAGTTTGGGTATAAAGCAAACATTATATAACTAATTGTGGAATAACGAGGTATGCTATAGAACGCAAGTTCGGATATAAAGTTTTGTGTTAAGTAGCGTCGATTAGCTATTTGGTCCTTCAGACTTCTTCGCTAGAGACCAACTCCTGGTAGGGACACATTATCAGATAATCGACATACGCAATCTCGTGGTTTTCTTCATCGTGAAATGAAGATCACTGGAAGCTTCCATGAAAAAAAAATAAAATAAGGCGAGCCATAAGACAGTTTTCTGAAAAGCCGACTGTCTTTCTTGCGAGTTCTTTAATTTAGTGCACAACAGGGTATAAAAAGTGAAATTGTGCACAGCGAGAGTGTCATTTTGAGGGAGGCGGTGAAAAAATAATCAGACTCTTTGAATTGACAAACACATTTCAGCTTCGGGTGGTAAAAATATTATGAATTCCTGTTTCAGCTGCAATGCTTTGAGATTTTTGCTGCGCAGATTTGTTGTGCAACCATTTTCCGTTACCTGTTGTTTCAACGCTTACTATCAAAACGCACTAAAACCGATGTTCAAAGTGAGTGACAGATAGTGGGTGAGGCAAGAAATCAGGCCACCAATGATAATGAGTGCAAGCAACAGTGGGTGTGTGTGTGATGTGTTGCATTTCTTCTTCTTCTTCTTCTTACAAATACATAAGCATGTTTTGTGTTCTGCAATGTAGGGTGAATATGAGATAAGAATGCTAGAACTTGCATATAAAAACATACTTAATCCGAATCTGGCAAGCAGCGAAGAAAAACATAAAATTTTTGAAAATTTGTTTCAATTAAAGTGAAATTGCGTATTTTGAAAAGTAGCAAATATTATTCGAGCAACTTCTAGGATTTAATAATTAAAGGGTTATTTAATACAAAAGCAAGTTGCAACGATGTAGCTGCATACAACATGAAGTAGAATATTATGTTGCAACTTGCAACATTGCACAACATTGCTAAACACACAGTTTGTTCATTTTTTCATTGTTGTTGCTACTAATAACTATGTTATAACAGTAAACCATGCATATGCGA
>OX608083.1:10594547-10794993 GCA_951509765.1 Sphenella marginata
TGCAACATTCGACTGAGATCTTGCTACACATTTCATTTCACTTAAATTTTTCTAAAATGAAATGAAAAACTCATTGACAGCCAATACAACGCTCGCTTGTGGTAGACTTATGGTGCTTAATGGCTCATTAAACTCTACGTTATAGATGCTGTCCAGCATGGGCTAACCGATGGCCTGTCGGCCTGATTGAGTGTTTGACATGTAATGTGACATAATCGCTTTATTAAGTGCCACGTACTAGGCAGGCTGTGGTGGCGTGTATTTATGCAGTTCAGGCATTTGTGTGGTCTTGTGACAAGTTCGTGTAATGACATTTATTTTTGTTAGTGTGTGCTTTCGTGTATGAATTTACCACAAACCAATTTCCCTTTTTTGTATGATTTAATTTTGTTGAACTTTTATTTTTTTTTTTTTTGAAAAAAGTATGGAAGCAAATTTTATTAAAATTTTATACCAGGCTGTACATTACTCAAACTTTATTTTATGTATATACAAATCAATCTTTATACAAATTTCAGCGGAAACCTTTATTCTCTACCGTTTTAGAGTAGTCCATGTTAAGGTTGCTGGGGCTTACAATGTAACATATGCATTTGCCACAAAAATAATGACAACGATTGCATTTCATGGACGTCGTGGAACTTCTGTCTGCCTATTTGCGCTGTTGTAGGATTGTCTGAATGTCCAGCTTAATATCCGTTCTTTCGTCTTTTTGTATCGCTATCGGTTTGTCTGCAGCAATGCGTGCCACATTGACACCATAACAGCATTGACAATAGCCAATGTTAATACTCAGACTTTGGCTAACAATCCATATCAATATTATATACACATACAAACGAGTATATATACATACATAAGTATCTATGTATGTTTGTATAAACATCAATACAATACAAAATTCGCTTTATTTGTTAGCGCTCATTGAACCAAGCAACCAAAGAGCTAATATCCCCCATCCCCCACACCCAACCAACTAGCTAGCCATTCAACCAATGAATGCCACACCATACGTTCAGTCAACCAAACAGGATTTACCAGAATAATGACATTCAATTTACATTAACAAAGGACAAATTGTATTGCATTCGTTTTGTGTTTTTTGTTTTTTTATTTGATTTTTTCTTCAATTTCGATTTGCTAAATACACTCGTTAGTGTCTGTTGTTGAAAAGGGAAATTGTTTTTGTGTAAGTAAATCAATAAAATTTAAAAATTTAAATATTAAAGACAAATATCAATTTTTCCACAAAATCGGATATAATAGTTAAAAACCAATTATTATTGTTCACTGGTCTCGAGCTTGGAAAAATTTACAAATATATTAAAAACAAATTTAAAATAAATTTTTTGGTAATATTAAAGTTTTGTTTCAATGTTCTATAAGAGCTTTGGTAAATTTGAATTTATTTGGTAAGGTGCGCCATGGCGTATGAGTAATATTTCCGTGACTAAGAAAAACCAGAAATTTTGAAAAGCATACAGATACAATAATTTAACTTATTAATTCATAAACCAAATTTTCTTAAAAGAGTAGTAAGCCAACATTTCAATGTGTTTTATGAATTGATATACAAAAAAAAAAAAAATTCTGGCTTACTTCATAGGACGCTAAACCTCACGACCAACAGCGCTTGAGCGGCGTTGGCATTGCGAATGAACAGACAAATCTCCGCACTCAAATCGGCGCACCAAAGTGATTGGCCACAGCTACTTACATAAATTAGTTCAACAGCAAATAAATATTTTGCGTGTAGTCAGTGGCTCCACTTCTCTACATTGTGGATCGTCTGCTGCACATGAAGCAACTAAACACCCTCAACACTCATACCCAAGCACAAACACATTTTGCATTCGGACATAAACTTGAAACTGTAAAGCGAAACCAAATAAAATAAGAATAAATCAGCAAATAAGTAAGGAGCTCAAAACGCAGCAATCTGGAAAAGTAGTATGTTAAAAAAAAGGCAAACCGACAACTCAACTAAATTCCCGGAAAATGCAGCTCATCCGGTGTAGCAAGCAGGCTGAAGGTTACTGCCCATATGGGGGTGGGGGAAGAGGGACAGTTCTTTGTGGTCGTGAAAGCATTCATGAAACTCATTCACCAATGCGCCTGCTTACTCACACTTTTTGGCTGCTTTACTGCCTTGAACCAACAAACCTCAGTGCTTTGTTGGCTTTTGGCAGTTGAACTCATTCAACACATCGTTCATCTCACACACTATTCATCTTTTTGGCTTTTGTCTGCTCTTGGAATGCTGCAAAAGTTATTATTTTGTAATCAAGCCACATTGCATACATGATTTTGGTGGATCTATTGTGTGTGTATGTGGATTAGGGTGTACGTTAATTTGGAAAGTATGGAATATTTAGTTGCTTTAATTTCCTTTTCTGACACACTCTTCTACAAAATGTAATTAGTAAGCAGAAACGATGATAATGATAAGGGAAATCCCCCCCAATCAAGTACTCATTTGATTCATATAAAACAAATTTTGATAAGCTTAAGTGACAGCAAATATAATTCATGTTGGGAAACAGTGCACACCTTAATGTTTATATTCAGCTATAAGAGTATTTGGGAGCGCGGATTATGAGCCTACAGTCTACACAACTGCTACAAAACTAGTATAACCACCAAGCCCAATTATACAGTCAACTGTCTCCTTGCCATTTAATGGTACTTGCGGCCGATATCAACTACTCTCAAACTAGTTCAAATAAATGATGGAATAAATTTCAACTAATTATAGTGTCAATTATTACGGCAATATGAATAATTTCCCATAAACTTCAAATCTATTGCATTTACACAAATAATTTAATTTTTGATTGTATCGGACTAGTTGGCGATAGGTTACAAAAGCTTAGTTGTAAACTAATCTATTTTCTGACTAGTTTGTTAACTCACTGCAGGACAAACAGTGCCTGTGTCGGCTCATATACCAAATACTGAAAAAAAAAAAATTGCAAATGCTAAAAAATTGTTATGTTAATGAAAATAAAATATAAAAAATGTGTTTATTATATTTCGAGCTTATCTTAAATAATTTGCTCTTTTAAATAGTTCATACATTAGTATGTAGTAGTTTTTTTTGCGCAATTTTCTGATAATAATAATCTGAACTTTATTTTGATTTGAACTAGAAAATAACTTCACTGACTTCTAGTAAGCTGTCTCCACGTTTTTCATATCGTGTCAGAGTCTAACTCATTGGCTCTAACATTCGACAAGAAAAGGGTTAAAGCTAAAACAGAGAGGTGGGCCCCAGAACTGCAGAACTAAGAGGTTTGAACTTGTCAGCTTTTGAGCTAGGGCAGAAGATTTTTAAATTTTTCTATATTACTAAAAAGTCTCGCCACCATAATGTAAAACAAATTTTTTTATTCGCATATAATTTTCAAAAATTTAAATTCATTGGAGGCATTCGTTAAATATAATTTTGTATCCTTTGAGCTAAAAATGATATGCTTGTAGGTGAATATGTGTGAGTATACGTACCCAACTAAACGCGCATATCTACCCCTCGCATAGTGATTTTCAACGTTTGCAAACGATTTTAATACATAATTTTATGTTGCATACAAAAGTTGCGCCGGAAGTGAGTTAGTTTCCGCTTTACAATGTTAATCAGCTCTTAGTTGTGCATGTTTCACATTTGTGGTTTATGAAAACGAGCGGCAAAAAAATAAAAGCCAAACAAGACTTTGTAACTGATATGCAAACTATGTTGGACTCTTTGAGGTAGCGTCATTTATGAATGATATGCTTTGAGGCAAATGGTTAATATCAAATTCATGCGGGAGTTGGTATGAAAAGTTATAACAGTGGATAACAAATGTGTGTGGTAAAAATAAAAATAACTAAATTTTACAAAAACAAGTAGATTTGTAGGTATGTAATATAAAGCAAAATTTAGATAAAACTGGTAGCAGCATAACAATGGTGTGTTGTTTAAATCTAATGAAGTTCAGTATTAATATTTATTTTTTTTTTTCAGTAGTAGTAACTTATAGTTTTTTATAAAATTTATTCCCTGAATTGTAAATTTATCTGCTGGTTCTTCTTGGCTAGACAAATGTTTAAGCTGCTTCTTTATGAAACAAAAGCTATCTTCGACAACATGAAAACGTCGAAAAAAAAAAAAATTTCAACTAGAAGTCGGACTTACTATATATTTAAACTCGTGCGCCTAAAAATATGTTCATAACAAGTTCAGTCAGTGGCAGTACAATGTTTTAAGGGACATCGAATCGTATCGTTGCATGGTCAATTTAGGTGACAAAAAAGTGAAGTAAAATTTATTCTTAAGCTTGTGCCATTTGATTATCAGAAATTGCATCGCATACCATCATATTGAGATGAGCAGATGCACAACATTAGCCCGTAAAAAAAACATCCGCCGAGTACGTTGAAGGTGTTACAAATGACTTTTTCTTTTAGGGAATTGAAGAAGTGGTCCACATTTTTTTTCGTGAAATTTTGAGAACATCTTTAAGACACAGTTCCTAACTTTTTGGATACTGAGTTACATACTGGATACTGTTATACATACTCTACTTAGTCATATTGTGGTGCATACTCTTAGGCGTTTTTTTTTTTTTTTTAAATATAAACAAAAAAACTCTAGTAATAAGAAAATCATAACTCATTTCAATTGAGGTAACTGTCAACAGCGTTGTTTTTTTTTGAAAAAATATTTTCTGGAAATAACATAGTACCACACTTTTTTGGAATACTTTTTTTTAACTGAATCGGCCAGCCTAAAATCTAAGATATCTCCTTGTTTGTTTTTCAGCAGTCTTGAATCATGTATTTCGACTGAAAAATATACAAGCACTTTTTCTAAGACACCCTAATGCGCATAAATATTTTCCAACAAACCATTCAAGTATAATTTATAAACAATCAAACATGAGACTAAGATAATAGGAAGCAACTACAAGTAAATTAGCCTTCTGGCAAACGACGTCTGCCCAATTGCCAAAACGCCCAACTTCCCTAAACTAAACAAACTGTGACCTTCACTTGCGCGTGGATGACTTTCTTTACTCCTTTTTGTGTTGTACATTTTGATTACATAAAGTTTGTTTGTATGTTGTTGTTGCAAAAATGTTCCCAAAAAACCAAATATGACGTCAAATTACCAGATTATGCAAAGTTTTGGCAGGCAGACAGACAGACATTTCAGTTAAAAAAAAAGAAGAAGAAAAGTCAAAAAACGTTATGCCAGTAAGAGATTTATAGACTTCACAGAGCATACGATAAAGTGGACTTTGGCTTACGAAAGTGTAGGAGCAAAGTTTTTGGTGTTAAATGGTTATGTTATGATGGCTAAATTTTGCAATTTTCACAAAAAGTAACTGGCAATAAAAGTGTAATTACACAAACAGCAAACATAAATAACGGTATAAAAAGCAGACGGCTGTGAAGAGCATAGACAAAGTTCTGGCGGATGGGTGATTTTTGTTAATCCGCTGCCATGTATCCAAACTATTTGAAGAATTTTAATTTACATTTTTATTGGAAATTGGCAATGCAGATGGTGTGAGAAATTTTTGCTTTGAAGCACAAAAATCTCCAAGCTCTCCTCAACTTCGAAACGTGGTCAAGGAGAGGCACAAACATGTTTTGCACGTACGCCTTTGATTATTATTTTTTTTTGGGTATTCGCCATCACACACAACTCTACTTCTATTAATGGTCCTTGAATGCGCCCATTAAAAAACGTGAAGAAGAAAATTAATAATACTCTGCAGTCGATTTTTGGTCTCCAACAAAGCGTAACACAGCAACTCACTCCTTTATTTGTTTGCCGTTGTCCTTCGAACGTAAGCGAAATTACAATAATATCCTTTTAGCGGTGATGCGTGTTGCCAAAAAGCTTCTACGTATTAGTGCTTGGCAATGCTGAAAGAAGGAACATGCGTGCCCATGTAATGGCTAGAGAAACTTATGGTTGTAATCAAACCAAAAAAAAAAACAAAAAAAAGCCTGCCTAGAATTATGTATGCAGTCGGTGTTCGTGATTGAATCGAACATAAAAGCGTTGTAGCGCAGTGGCATCAACAACGTCGTGGCATATTTTGTGAAATTTTTATATTCATAAAGTGCTGTGGGTCAGCCTGCGTACCGACCGATTGGTATCATATAAGGTGTGGGTAATTGAAAAAGTCCGATAGCAATGCAAATTGGGAAATCACGACTTTTTGAGTTGGGGACGATGGAATGAAAAGAAAAAAAAAAAAAAAAAATTAAAAAATTGAGAATTATAATTCATGTGCTGTTTGGCAGTAAGAAAATGTATTCTGACTTGTGGTGATTACTTAATTTGAAAATAATTTGAAGATCTAAAGCACTAAGGTAACATCTTATGAAAGTTTGTTCGAAGTTGAGTACATCTGGATTTTGAGTGAATATTTGATGTTTCGATCAGGGATAGACATTCCATATTTAAACGATGATCATCAGTACTTTTGTAAGAAGATATACGCTGGTTAGTCTAAGGGCAAAACCCATAGATAGCAAGTAGTTGATCCCCTTATGATAAAAGGCTCTCCATCTTTATTAGCGAGAACAACTCTCCGGACAGCGTTGAGAGCAATCAATCAAACTTCAGGATAAACTGAAACTTGGTATAAAATTATTTTCACACTGGTCGTCAATTAAGATGAAGTTTGCTTATCTATAGCTTTCTGAAAACAATTATTATTATTTAGCTCGAATTTTATTTTCTGTTGATCTTTGATTTCTTTAACATTGTAATTACTATTCATAACCATATTTCATTTCAAACCATGATTCGTATTATATTTCTATTCTGTTTGTAGCATTTGACTAGAGAATACAACGATGTGATTAATTAATCACAAAATAGCAAACAGCACGATAAGCATATATCTAGTAGAGGTGATTAAGTCATGAAGCTTAATGAGACTTGGAACATGAGCTACATAAACCTACGTACTCTCATATGAACACATGTTCGTAGAAGACTTTCTTTATACCCTGTAGGGAAAATCTATCGTTATTAACTGGTGTCATTCTGATAAATTCGAAACCACTTATAGGGCTTGCTCAAAATCTATTACGTGCAATCAAATGGAGAATTTAACTTCGAGTTGTTGTAGATGGTCCATAGTTATATAGCTATATAGCTCACTACTCCCTGGATTTCTTACAGGGTATGTTTTTAGCATCTACGACTATGTTTGCTACATCTCACTGCAGTGTTGATTATCCACTTTCAAACCGTATTTCATATTGGACATGTTATATGAATATCAAAGAGCAAAAAATATTGATGCGCATAAAAAAAACTGTCCAGCTCATCCGTATGCGAGCCGCGTTTTACATTGTAAATGAAGAAATCAAGTGCGATAAAGAAGATGAGAAAGTAAGCTGAAGCTGAAGTACTAAGATATCCATCAAAGGATAATGAAACAAAAAAAAAAAAAAGCGAAGTGAAAACGTTGTTTTACATGAAAGTCAACACAAAGTTACAAGGCATAAACATGCAATCAGTAGAATGCTAAACAATTTTTTTTAAAACTACGTTTATATAAAACGACCAACCAACGTTTTTTACTTAAAGAAAAATTTTGTGTTTAAGATTTTTTTTTAACCAGCAATGTTAAAAATGAAAATAAAGTGGGGGGAAATATTTGCTCAAGAAATAATAAGTATCTTGGTTTGTTTGTATAAAGGTTATTAATTAAAACGTTGCTATTTGTTACTTTTTCTTTGTGTTAAACATATTGTGCGTGTGAAAAAGCATGAGTTTCTAACTTCCCATTTCTGGTTCAACGAAAAGTAACTTTAAAAATCGATTAGTAAGATTTAAAATTTGTATTGAAAATATTCGAATAAACCAGACAGCGAATATTTGGTCAGCGCATGCCAAGGTATTTAGCTTAATATTTCTCTCCTCTTTTTAACGAATGCAAAGCCACATTCATGCTAAAATTTATATGAATACTTGGGCACCCAAGAAATATGCATATTGTACCATACAAAAACAAACAGCTTGGCATTGCACGAGGTGACCATTTCGAGGGAGCGCATATAGCCATTGGCTATCCAAGCAATTACGATTCACACACACACACACGTACACACCGCTATACGCTTTTCAAACTGAATGCCAACTTTGAACTTAGAATGAAATGCGTCTGTCATGATATTCGGTATGATGACATGCGTTCAACCTCATGTACACTCGTATGTGTGTGGTCCGTGTGTGTGTGTGCGTAAGTGCTGGCATACGGCATGAGGTTGTGCTCGCAATTAAATATTCTTGTCATATGCAAAAATACTTAGCATGCAATTAGGCGCGGTCAAGTAAACATTAACAAATTATATGCTAACATGGCGTTTGTTGTCTTCAATCCATCTACTACACTTAATCCAGCTGGTTGCTTCGTGTTTATGAGACAACACCATCGTACACACATACATACACGCACCTGTGGTAGACTAAAGGTTTGTTGGCTGACTGAATCATAGCACAGGTTGGACCATATATTTTGACTGAATGTGTGTACAGTAATTGGCATACAAAATGGTACGTATAATTTTTAAACAGAAAAGAAATATTTCTAAGAGAAGATGATGGTGAGTTGGTGCAAGAGAGCAAGTCCCTTCAGACAGATGCTACGAAATTTTATTTTTATTAATTTCAAAATCTTACAGTCATTAGTGTGTTTCTTCGTTGGAAAATCATTTCTCAATCGCAATTTCTATTTCTACTAGAACTAGCTTCAATGCTGCTTTCCTGCGCATGACTAGAATGATCTCCAACTAAAAACTATATAAAATAAAATTCATTTTTGAATCATTTCGATTCCTACATTTTGGTGCAAAGAAAATTCTAATTGACCGCCAATAGATGGAACAAAACTCGAAAGTGAATCGTGAAAACGTTCATAACCGAACAGTGTCAGGAAGGTGATCTTCGGCAGTAGCTGGGGATGGGAGATAATTATCTAGATCACTGGTAAATTGTGGCTTGGTATGGCTGCGTCAGTGGTTGATCTGAAGTACGAAAATGGCAACAAATAAATCTAATAAACCATGACTCGTCGTAGAATTGTAGATACGAGAAGATCGGGAATTAATTATCACGTTGGTTTATTTGAGTAGAATGCCCCATATCCCAGCAAACACAGCCTCTAACGTTAGAGAAATACTGTAGTTTTACATTAAAATTCTAATGTAGTTCTCTAATGTATCTCTAATCGAAAATCATGTTAGAGAACTAGGCTAGAGGACGATTAGAGAACGATTAGAGAAACACTCGAATAACGAAGATGCGTGCAAGAACAATTGGATTTCATTTCGTTTCAGTTAGAAATTTCTCATTAGAATCCTATTAGAATTTCACGTTAGAATTCGAATCGATAACCAACCTTTTTCTCGATATCGAGAACTAAGTCCCCTTTTTGTCGAGAATGCTATAATTCGCGACAGTTTCACAAATCGTTCTCTAACCATCTACCTCAGAGAATAACATTAGAATTCGAATCGTTTTCTAATCGTCCTCTAACCTTAATGTTTGCTGGGATGTATGTACATATGTATGTATATTTGCATGTTTGTACTAATAACCGAGCGGCGACTGTTGCTTGTTGAGCTCTTAACAAGTTCAACAGTTGTAACAAGAATGATAATAACAACAACATCGACGATTGATATATATGTACATATGTACATACATACACATATGTAATATAAAATCCCTGCCAGTTGTTGCTGCTTTTATCTCTTTTGCATGCGCTTCACAAAGTATTCGAGTTTTATTTTTGTGTACTTTGAACTTCACTTTATTCAGCTATGTAAATGCAACTACAGAAATGCATATTAAATGCGCGCAACGGTATACAAAACATAGCAAACAGCCAGCATTTTGAGAGTAATGAGAAAATCTTGTTGTTTTTTTGCTTTATAGCATAGCATACCAACAGGCGCATAACCACTTCTCATCATTGCACTTCACCTTGCACTCTAACTAATACACTTGCAACTTAGTTCATATTTTTTTGTTTTTTTTTTTGTTGTTATAACATTATTAGTGCATTTACTAGTTGACTTTGAAAAGAACCAAGATACATACATACATATACATATACATGCAATGAGCATGCGGTATGAGCGGTTGGCTAGTGGTCGAGTAGCCATTAAGCTTGAACTAATGAAACAACAACCAATTTATATTACGAAAAACATCAAATTGAATTCTTTACCCCGAGGGAACTGACGAAAAACAATAGCAACAACGAAATGATAGACATTCACAACGACGTTTCTGAATGGAAATCTGTGGTTGGAGCTTTCCAACGAGAAATTAAATTTTAAAGCATACTTTCGGGAGCATGCATACAATGCACTTGTAGCGTACTTTTGGGCAGCAAATCGTATATTTTTTATTTAATTAAGATGGACAGGAATTGCGGTTTGGCTGGCAACTGGTAACGCAAACGTGCACATTTCATTTCTATCTATTTGTGAGCCTTGTAGCAGCCAGCCAGCCAGCAAAATTCGATGTGCCTTACATTTGAGTGGCGTTGCAAATTGAGTACATTTTTTTGTTTGGTAGTTTATTTATTTTTTATTTTTTTTTCCAATGTTTTCTTTTTCATTTCATTGCAAGATATTTTTTTATTTTCTTCTTGCCGCGGGTGCTGGACGAAAAGGTTTACGCCTCGACTTGGTATCTACAATGACCACGGATTGGCGTTTAAGGTATTGGCGCGTGGGTACCTCACTCTCCTCGTCAGGTAGAGCAGCTGCATGCAAATAAATTAATAAAAAAAATGAAATATGTAACTATATATAAAGTTAATTGGAAAATTGAACTGTTAAAAATATGCTCAAAAAAAAAAAAATTATACAGACTTTTTCTGCGTGACCTACCTGCAGCAGGCGCTTGTTCAGGCGAAGACGAGGATGTGCCAGCAGCGCGTTGAGTACGTCCAGCAAGCAAATTGTAATAGCATAATGGCATGGGTTGTGGCTTCTCACCTTCGGTAACTGTGGGCGATTTGGGTGGCTCCATTACGGGATAAATATCATCGCTCTGTTTTTATAGAAAAAATATTGGAAAGAAAACAAATTTTGACTTGGAACCTTTTTTTGAGTACTTAAATCTTTCCGCCAACTCACCTCTAGCTCTAATTTCGGTACTTCACTTAGGATGGCATCTGCGGGTTTACTTGACTCCTGACAACGTTGGAGTTTGAATTTTAAAATCTGCAAGGAAACACGTAAAATCAACAAGTTAATATGAACTTAGCAAACAAAGCTTAAGAAGTGGAGAAAGTGTTTGTTTTACCTCTATGAAATCATCATCTTGTGCTTCATTAGTCAAGAAATTAGGCAAATTCTCTACATGTATATACAATCCTTTGTGCGCCAAGTTAATGTGGCTTTCGTCAACCTCCTGCAACTTATAAATCATTTCACTCAAATGTTCTTTAATGAACTTCAAAATGGTTAAAGTGTGCTCAGAAGCTTCGGTATTCTTCTGTTTCTCTGTGTCTAATTCTGAAATTTTTGACTTAATTTGTTCGATGACCTCCTGATTACTATAGAAAAGAGAGCGCGGCTAGTATCATTTAGGAACATGAAGAAAGTAAATCAAACACTTACACCTCCGTCTCTTTCACATCGGAGAATTTCATAGATTCGAGTGAGGCTGTTAGTTGTTCTCTTTGCGCCTCCAATTGTGACTTCTCCTTCTCAGCTGCATTACGTAAGTATGCCAAACGTCCGGCAGATTCCTTTTGTGAGCAAAAACGATCATAGACTTCTGTGGGCGTGGTTGCACCGCTCACCTCCATTAGTTGTTTGAACAGATTTTCCATGCTGACTGTTAGATTTTGCAATTGTGTGGTTTCATCCAATTCAGTTTCGGTTTTAGCGGTTAGTTGATCACCCGAGCTGGAGCCAAGACTGTCTTGATGTAGCAGCGTTTTATTTTCCACAAAGAGTTTACGTCCAATACGTTCTAGTTCCATTTTACGTGCCTCAACTTGCTTGCGAAAATCGAGCGCCTGACGTTCGCGCGTCTTCTGTGAGTGATGTGCTTGCTGTTCTTGACGTTGAAGAATAGTTTTGGCAGCATCGCGCATTTCTATGGCCTCGTTGTGTACTTCCTGAGTAGAAGAAAATGTAGGAAAATTACAAGTATTGATATAAACTATTACAACGGTAGGCTCAAGTACTCATAACACACCAAAGTTTGCGCTATTCTAAAATTATCAAAAAAAATGCCGGTAATAAAAATGGTAATATCCGGAATTTATAAATTAAAAGTCACAAAAATAGGACCGAGGAAGATCCTTATCCGGAAGTACCGAAAAAATTAGAAAAAAAGTCCAAAATGATCCCAAAAAAGTCATGAAAATAGCTACTAATGATCCCGAGAATGTATTTAAATGATCCCGAAATTAATCCCGAAATCAATACCGACATTTTTAAACAAAAATAAAAATAGTCCCGAAAAGATCCGAAAGAAATCCCCAAATTATTCCGAAAACATTCCGAAAAAGCCCAAAAACTTTTCCAAAAATGTCGTGAAGAAATAAAGAGAACCATTCTGATCCCGAAATAATGCCGAAATTATTACGAAAAAGTTCCGAAATCGACTTGGTTTCGGTTTTTTTTAAAGAACAAATTGTGCTCCCATGACAAACAAAAAATTGAAAACAAACCAACCTGCAGTCTATTGATCTCTGCTTGTTGCTCACTGAGCGCTGCTTCAAGCTCACGTAAACTGCGTTCAAAACGTTCGGCGTCATTCATCAGCGAAGCTTCAATGGAACGGTACTTTTTGCGTATATGTTCAGCCTCCATCCACTGTACGTTAGTTCGATGTATCTCATTCTCTAGCTGACAGACCAACTATTTTGTGAACATTTAATTTATGAGAAGAAGGAAAATATTTTTAAATTAATTTTAATAATGTATAGCTTTATAAGTCTTCATTGTTGATATGGAGACAAAGTTTTGTATTTCTTGTATTCCGAGTCAGCAAGCCATAGCCCAACCCAATCTATGACGAGTTAAATAATATCATACTCCCACTCGAATAACACCAACCTTTCTATTTGCATCCTCTTCTAAAGTTTCTGGTGGTTTCTCGCCCATATTTTGTGCCAGCGCTACCTTAGCCGCATTCAAACTTCGATATTGTTGCAACAATTTGGCTAAGCGTTCCTTGCGACATTTGAAACGATGTCTCAACAAATCCAATTGCTTACGTTGTTCGGTGATTTTTAAATCGGTTAGAAATATGGCATCCTCTGCACTGCGCGCACCAATGGGGTAGCTCATTTTGCCCACAATAATGGCAGCGGTGGCGCTGGTGCTGCTCGCCTTGTGCACTTCTCCCCCCGTCGTAGGTGGTTCTTCTTTGATGATAGCTGCACGCTGCAGTGGATTGCGCAATTGACCACATTTGTATGTTAATTCTTTGATTTCCTTCTTTAATGACGTTATTGTTTCACGATTTATACGATTTTGCTTTTGCCACTCGGCTGCGTTGGCCGTCTTTTGACCTTCTGAAAATGTTACAGAAGTTTTGAATTTGGAATGATGTTGTTAAATTTTTAGTAGCTCTAGGCTTACCTGCCAATAATATGCGTTTCTTTAGCTCTGCAATCTTAAAATTTATTTCACCAATCTTGTCTAGTTCCGATACCTCTCTCAAGGGCATTTTTACCAAATCTCAGCTCCATCCAAATCGTGAAAAATTTCAAAAATCAATGCTGAGGATTGTTGATTTTCTTTGGCTTAGCAACGTGTAAGCGATGTTATAGCAACAACGTTTTGACTGTATTCGCTATTCGCTACTAAGTAACGAGTTGTTGATGGAAATAGCGCTTGTTCTAGGAGATTACCCGATGATATGGTAAACAATTTTATTTTTAAGCATTTTATCAGGCAAGATATACATAGTTCTTGGTATTCTGAATGAAAAAAAATGTAATCAGCTGTTAAGATTACATTACCTGTATATATTTTAATTATTATAAAACAAAATCCAAAGTTCACTTCTTAATTTTTAGGGATTTTTTCGGTACTATTTTCGGGATTTTTCGGAATGGTTTTCTTAACTTTTCGGACCATTTCAAATTTGGGTAGGGTTAGATTTTTGGCACAATTTTGCGACTTTTTAAGGGTAATTTCGAGATACGCAAGAACTAATCCCAAAATGCAAAATTGTCACGGCAAGCAGCGATTGAATGAAACTATCCCAAAAAAGAATAAAGCCAAAAAAAGTCCGAAAAAAATGCCGAAATTATTCTGAAAAGTCATGAAAAAAGTCTTGAAAAGGGTTTCGAAACAGTCCGAATATTATTGCGAAAAGTCCAGTAACTATCCCGAAAAGATCCCGAATTCCTCTGTCGTTAGATAAACTGCTAAGATGATAATACTTCTAGAAAGATTTAATGAGGAGTTGCCCTGATAAAAATGCATTTGGGAGGTCAGTTGAGGCTAGTCAAAGATACAGGAAGTGGACAAGGTGGAAATAGAATAATAAATTTCAAACAATTATAGTTGCCACCCATGAAATACTTTTATGCACCGATTAGCAAGTCAACCTCCTTGCAACAAAATCGCATGGCGTTAACATTGTTTCCTTGCACTTCGACTCTTTTAACAGCTGAATCCACTACGCCTCAGTTAATTGCATGTATCTACGTATATTTCCTTGTTGTTGGTGCATTCGTAAGTAATTTGTAAGCTTTAAACTCAACACTCAGTAAAGGAGAGAATCCTTTAACTATCGCACATCGTTTGTGTTTGTATGTATTAACGACTAAAGTCTACCTTCGGAACGGAATTAGCGTAGCATTTAATGAACGCATCCGTTCCGAAGCAATTTTTTCGTCTTCACTTTTATTTATCGAGTTCGGCTGAATTTTATTTGCAATTACAAATGACCATTAAAATGCAATCAACATTCAACTGAGAGCCGATTTTCTTAACGTCAATGTGAATTGCGTATTAGGGTGTGTCGTGTGACTACAAAATTTGTTCGCGCATCACGCAAAATCTAATCAAGAGAATAGAATTAAATTATCAAAGTTGCTTAACTAGACGTTTAACTTGAAATTTAGTATATCCCTTATATCGATAACTCGACCTTAGCTTTGTAGTTTTCTATGAATATCTGAACCAGGGTAGTGCAATAAGCGATGTGATTAATTTCGCATCTCAATTGATTTTGGAGATACTATCATTAAAATCGAACTAGACTTCAGAGCACACTCCAATCAGGTTCGCTTTCAAAAGACAACTACAGCCCCACCCTAATGTTTGTAGTTAATTTGCAATATAAATAGTTTCATGTTGAGGTACCTGGTAACACTTGGTGCGACTAAAGCGGATTGGGTGGAGGTTGTTGCAGCTAAAAGTGTGACCATAAGCGCCAAGGTAAACACTTCACGCGAAAGTGCACTTTAAGCGGCGCATTTTAATTACAACAGATTGACGACTTAAAGTGTTCGATGGTAGTACAGAGCAATGTTAATGGGTGTTAAGGCTTTACAGTAGCCAAGCCACATGAACTTAAGCGGGTTTAAGAGATTAAAAATGCCGAAAAAGTGATTGTAAAAGCAGCAAAGTACGAAAGTACAATAAAAGCTCAACCCGATCACTTAGCTGGGACTACCAATAAAAAACGGTATACACATATAGCACAGAAGAAATAACAAGGTCGCTGTAGAGGGGATAAGCAGCTAGGTTATGTTGTTGCCTCTATCGGTACTAGCTACCAAGGATTTGACTTAGAGTGGTTTATCTCATCTTAAAGTAAACTTCTTTACTTGGTTAATTGCATTCTTTGAGATTTCCAATCATTTGAAGCACTAATGTATATGACTATGTGATACCTGGGATGCCTTCATACATATTAACACTTACCGAAATTCAATTAATTAAGCCATCACCGACCTTTTGATATCTTATTGAAAATTGAGATTATTTCACAAGAATACCAAAATCCATGTAGCAACAGCTGCTGACACTAACAACAAGCAAATCAAATCTAAAATAATAATAACAGTAAACACATATGGCATTGACAGTTGAAGCCAATTATTTCACCTGAGCATTACGGAATGTAGTCATTAGAGAAGCTTTTAATTAATAAGAAATAATAAAAGATTTCATTTCGCTAATTGAAAGTTGCTTGTTGGGGAAAACAATTATTTCTGAGAAACTTACTGAAAATCTGTAAAGAATAGATATATTTTTAGTTCAAGATAGAAAATTATAAGAACATAATAGAACCATTTCGTCGTTATCCTTTTATACATCCGATATTAAAACTTTGCAATTTATCATAAGCAAAACTGCCATCGAAATTAATTTGTTTGCCATTGCATCCCACATTGTCTGATATTTTAGTTTTTTCTCAGTTATTTTTCGTTAGGCCAAATTGTTTCAAATGGAAATGAAAAACTGTAAATTATTAACACTTGAGGGCAAACAATTCGTTATATTTCTGACATTAGCCAATGAAGCCATAATATACAAAAATACACACACACACATAGATAATGTAAAACATGGATATCAACTATTTTCATTAAAGTTTGCGGAGACAGCTCAATTTCTTTAGGAAACAATTGTCTGTTGCAGTTTCAAAAAGTTTTTGTGGAATACCAAAAAACATACATTAGGGTGTGCCATATAAATAAGCGTTCTTTGGGTTTTTTTTTTTTGAGACGTAGAAAAAGAAAATTATAAATGTTTTAAATAAATTTAACTTTGCCAATAAGTTTTGGGCATACCTGGTAATTTTGATTAGTAATTAGTAATCAAATGATTGGACTGATTGCTTAATTGGTAATGCTTATTTAAATTTCTTACAAGAAAAGGTGATTATAAACTGGTTAAAACAAATTTAAAATTTTTGGGGCTATTAAAAAGAAAATAGAAATTATCAGAAGTAAAAACAATTTTTTTTTTTAATTTTTTTTGATTATTTTTTTTATTTTTATTTTCAGTAATTGTGAAAACACTGGATTTTTTTTTGATTAGTTTTTAATCAATTGAGAAATAATCATTGAAAATTTAAAGTAATGGTAATCAATCATTAAATTTATTTTCAGTATAAAATCAATCAATTCAGTAATCATTACCATTAGTAATCATTATTTTACATGTCTGGTTTCGGACTCAAATTTTGTTTATGTATCTTAAGTTATCTTGAAATTTTCGGTACGGAGTTTTTGCTCTCTTTTTTTTTTTTTAAATACGGGTTTTTGAATATATTTAAAAAAATGTTTTTTCTTATAAAATATGGTCACCTAAACTTTTTTTCAAAGTAATGAAATATGCTTTTTACATTTTTGTTCAACAAATTTTATTCAAATCGGAAGCGGGCGATTCCAACTACATACATATGTATGTGATGATTTGACATAAAAAGAACCCATGTGCAATTCTTATTTATTTTTCAGAGCTTACTCTAATGTACATTCGTATTTTGAAATACAAATTCTCAGGAGTGAATCATTATATAGGGTGTTGTTAAATAAAATTTTACTCACTACACTTTTTTTTAAAGTCAGTTTTAACTAAAATTTTTCCAATAAAAGAAAAAATATTTATATTTGCTCATATAAGAAATTCCGTTACGTTTCTTTCTTATTTCACCAGTGAAGCTATCGTATCGCACTTAGTCCCTTGCCTGAAGTCAGATAAAATATCTAAGGAAATTATGTAGTTAGTTGCTGTAAAAAAACACCTCCTTACGAAACACCCTTTATGTTTATGTACATCCTCAAATTTCAGTGCTAAGTGCTGCAACTGAAATATATAAATACATACATACATAAATAATAGCAACAAGAATGTTACATATATAAATACAGAGCTTGTCTGGCTGCAGTCACTGCTGTCAAAATTTAAATATCTACGGCTCCTTACCCCTCATCCTCCACTCACCTAATAAGTCTGTACTTTACTTGAATGTTGTTGCACCCGCTAGTTAACATTGGCTGTACACCGGAAACATTTCACAGTTATTATTTTCGCATTACAATAGTTGCTCATCGTGTCAACGAAAATTGTTGTTTTGATGAATTTTTCTCCTTTTTATTGTTGTTATTTGTTGCTGTTTTAGTTTTGGTGCTGCCTTTTGTTTTGGTCGTTATTTTACTAGTCAAAATTGTTAACACTGACTTGCATTATTTTTCATTTTTTATTTGTTGTTGCTATTTCCGCAGTTGTCACTTGATTGTTATGTTGTCATTGTTGTTGTAGCTAACAAAATCATAACGGCCACAACAATTGTGATGGCTTTGTTAGTGGCACGAAATTTTGACAGTTTTGATGGATAACTAGTAAAGTTTTTAATTAGAAAAAAAAAAATGTGAAGAATTTTTGGTATATACATATTTTCACTTGGGGGAGGATTCCTCAAATATATCTGAAATTGCATGCTATGGCATATCCTCAGGGTATACTGGGCATGCGACGTCTAATGCGGTTTTCGTCTACTCGGGGTTCTGAATTTTTGCTGACGGGTATGGGCGAGTAAATCGCTATGGAATCAGGCACTTAGCGAGTTTATCTCCAGATTGGAAAATGTGGCAGCATCTAGACCTCAGCCTTTGACAAGGGATAAGCAATTATACTGCGTGCTTATTACTTTTCTCTACGTTCATCGGTTGGGATTTATTTCTGTGGATCCTCTTACTCGTTTGTTGATTAGAACGATTTGCATGAATTGAAAGACTCATTAGAAAACGTATTGAATTTTTATTTACCTTTTTTTGGAGACGCGAAAGATATTTATGTCAATTGTGGAAAGGCATTAGAGTTGCTCTATTTCTTGACTATATTATAGAGAGAACCATCTTAACTGATCTCCCCACCATCACATTCATGACAAAACAATTGACACAAACTCTAACAAGAAGTTGAATAATTGCTATTCTTACTCTGCCTAAGGTGGCTGTAAATGACTTGCACAAGTACAATCAGAGACCAAAAATGAAAAACAAAAGACAAAGCAAACATTCTCAACAAACGAGAAGAAGCCAACGAGATAGGCGCGCCAAGGTGTAGGCAGCTAGGAAGTATTACAAATGGCTACGCGCTGAGCAAGACTGAATGTGCAGAAATGTGTGCAGCTTGTGACTACCATTTGCTAGTTGTTGTTGTTTTTGTTGTTGTTACGTGAATTATAACGCCTACTTGTATACGCCACATCTTCACGTTCAAGTATTTAATGCTTTGCAAATGAAAATGTCACTTTGCTTGTTTGCGCAGTTTAACGCATTGCTGTTGTTGTTGTTGCGATGTGAAGTCAAGTGTAGGACATTTAGCAAAGAAACAAGAAACTCTAAGAATGAATAGTAACTCTTGAGACAACTTGCTCAGCAGCTAAGGGTACACCTTTGATACCGATTATATAGTGAAAGCTGCCAAGAAGACAATCAACTTGAAGATGGAGTTGGAGCAAAAAGTGTTTTCATTTGTGGAGAGGAAGCGAACGGTGCTTCGTGTATGTTAGAGGAAATGATTTGGAAAATTTAGTAGAGTGGGTCAACAAACATCTAAACTAAACACGGCAGATTACTAAATCTAAATTTAAATTTAAAAAAATAACAAATTTTTAAACAACCCGTGTCGGTTATTAAATTGAAATTACCAGCAAAAATGCATGACTGCTGCTTGATTTCGTAAAATATTCCAAACGCACTGGCTTTTATGCTCACCAACACTCCTTTAGTAATGTAGATATATATGTACTGTCATATGTAAATATGCAAATGTAAAGAATATATTTTTATTTTATTGCATTGACTTGACTTTGTAAAATGCCATTACGCAGTCATTCGGACATTCAAACAAACAGCCAGGTGTACTTAATGCTCGTGCAGCACAATGTGGGCGCTCATGTGTGTGGTGCATGTGTTTCGTCCTCTTTTTATCATACATATGTACTTCAAACAATGCGAAATTGAAATGACATTTTGAGTATTTGAAATTGTACAGCAGTTGTTGCCACATTTTATTGTTGTTGGCGAGAGTAACTTTCAATGCGTGTTTGCTGCTTTGTCGCACAAAATGTCGTTATTATTTTTATTTTCTCATCTCATTGGCATAATCACACGCTGGCCATCAAATGATGTGGCCCTTAGAAACACTTTAAAGTGCATATACATATATATATACTTATGTGTATTTGTGTGCTTATACATATGTATGTGTTGAAGCAATAACACGCACATGCTATATAGAACCTTTTTGTTTTTGTATATCCACATCTGCCCCCCATTATACTGCTCCCAAATGTAACCAACAATTACGCGCGCTCCCTCAATATTAAGCTACCTTGAATGTGCCATTATTTTGCGCGTTCCAATCAGCAGGTGTGTAATGTGCCATCATCAATGTGTATTTTTTTGTGCAGGAAAAAAAAAAATGCCAAACCGACAACGGAAATGACGCCATTACGTAACACATTAGAATGCTTATTCTCATTTAATGACATTTGACAGCAAACAATTGAAAGCGTAGCTGGCAGCGCGTTCGTCCACGCACCGTAAAGCAACTCGTTAACTTTGCTTGTATGTATAGTAAACACACATACACACACATGCAGGAGTTGGCACACTTTTCGTTGAATACCGTTTGTCGTCCAAGCTTCGTTGTCAATGGCGCTTTGTTGGTGTACGCTCGGACGTCGCATACGTAATTGAAAATTACTTTTTTATGTACGAAAGTGTTGGTGTCCCTAACGATTATGGTGGTGTTTCAAAAATTACGAGTATTGTTATTGCCACACACTCGCGTGGACAACAATCAGCGAACACATTGCAACTTTGGATGTTCCTCGAGCAATAAGAAGCGAGTCGGTGGCAAGAAAATTGATTTAAAATATTTATGTTTGACAGCTTAGTGGACATTTTGAAGATTATTTCCATTGTAAGCGGAAGTGAACTGCTGCAAGAAATCCAAGACAAGGATCAGCGTAGAATCCTTTGGTGTGAAAAAGTTAAATTAAAGAGTTGGTGTGCTTGATTCGCAACCATTCTTCATCGCCATCATTTCACTCAAAGTCATCTTGGGTATCCTAGTCGTGTTCTAAGCTTTCTCTGACAACGAATTGAGATCGCAAAAGAAAAAGCTTCCGTGCAAGAGCTTCTTTCCAAAATGCTTGCAACGCTATGTATCTCGTGCATTATCCAGAGCTTAATATTACCATCCAATAATAAAGTAGCACATTCCACAGAGTGGCTTTGTTGCTCTTTTTAATAGATTCCCACAAACCGTCCTTGCTGCAGGCAGCGAATACGAGCAAACCCATTCCACTATTCATTCAATATTGTTTCAACGTCATTTACTCAACAACTTAATCGTAAGATTGACTGTCTTGACCGTTGGCGGTTTAACTTTACACCAGCATAATCAACTGCGCTGCGCAAATATCTCGCTTGGCTTTAGCACCATTTTTTTACACTATCCCCATGCACTACTTGCCCCCTCCCCACACTTTGCTTATCAGCCAGAATCTGCTGACTGCATTTTAAATATTTTCATTTTTTCAATTTTTTTCACATTTAATTTCATTCTTGTTTACAATCTGCAAGCTATCCTTCGGGTACACTAGCGATTATTTTGATCCTTTCATTGACCAACAAATAATTGCCAATTGAATTTATTTAACGAGCACAAAGGCATAAAATGGATAACGACTGGTAGTGAGAAGGTAGCGCGTAGGGATGAAATCTAGAAAAATACGAAGAAATTACAAATGTTGTAAAAGATTTCCTTTTTTTTTGTTTTTATTTCTTCTTTCTTGTCTTCACTTAATTCACATTTCGCTCGACTAAACATTGCAGGACAGCAAAAACTTTTTAAGATCAAAATAATTTCAGGCATTCATTCACATTGAATCTCAGAAAAGGACAAAATAGCAAAACTTTTGCTGAAAAAATGAAAGCGTAACAACAAAGAAATAAGTGAAACTGTTGAGAAAAGTTTCGCTGATTAAATTTGAACTTTTTCATTTCCTGACGCATAGGACACACTTGAGTGAAATTATAATCCCTCAAATGCCCACAATCACTCGATTTGCTCTGCACAACCCGTGGGAGAGGGCATGCAGTGGGTGGACTCAAATTCCAAAGCAATTTTTAAACATTTCCTTCGTGTTTTTCCGCATTTGTCCACCAACAAAATTGCTGCTGTTCACTGACATCGGCTTACTCCTAGCTCATTGTGCAGCTGTTTTTGTGATGTACTTGCTTTTTGTGTCTGAGTGCGGGGGTATGTGTGTGTTAGCATTTGTTAGTACGCAAGCAACTCACAACTAATCTTGTCATTCCTTTCATCTTTATTTGTTGGCTGACAATTTCTTTGAGCTTCGCTAGTTTTGTCGAAATTCATAAAACAAGTAAATGGACATAAACAAAACCAGCAACAAAATAAAGCGCAACAAAGCAGTTACATGAAAGCAAAGTATATATGGCTGCGTAGGAAATAGTAAATGGGGAAAAAGTTAAATTTAATTTCATTATTTTGAGCTCAAAAGTATAAAAAACAACTGAGGAAGGTTAAGTGAGATCGTGGAAAGTTATCGATTTCGACAACTAATTATGCGCGCATGGTCTTATAGAAATGAGGTGGCACGCCCATTTACATATATAAAATTTTAAAAGAAGCGAGATAAAACTCTACTGCAGGCCACTGAAAGCGTTTTATCTATTTTTTGAAGTACAAAAAAAATATATTTATAAAATTTAATCTCGGTGGAGGCTAACCAATAAAAGCGTCATTTCTCAAGGGCAAGTACCAGGAACATTTATGATATGAAAATAATTTTTTTTTTTTTAAGTTTTTGTCTTAAAACTTTCCAAAAGAGAGGTATTCAATTTTATTCCACATCCGCTAAATTCTCATTAGAATTGATAAATGAAGTGATTGCATGACTTTTTCAATCTGTAGTAATTCTTTGCATTCACATATATCAAAAATAAGCAATTACTAATTCAAAAAAAAAAAAAAAAAAAAAAAAATCCAATGAATGAAAAACTGAAATAGAGATAGTGAAAATTAATTTTAAAAATTCGTTTGCTTATTTTTTTTTGGAAATTTTGTTTTTTCTTTACTTTAAATTCTTTTTTTAATTTTTTAGTAATATTATTTGTTTGATTGTTTTGCCGTATTTGCTTATGTTTATCGGCAGCAGTACCAAAAAAAAAAACAATTATAATCAAAAAATAAATAGAAAACAATAAAAAAATTACTTTTAATTGTTTTTTTTTAAATATTCATTAAGGACTTTTACAAAAAAGTTATCTGTAGACAAATGTATGTGTATATCAATTTTTTTCTCTTTGCCCTTTTTCAGATCATATTTCATGTACCAAAGTTCCCAAAAAGGGTTCACAAGTACACCGCTGCGTATGAGTAACATTTTGCTTCCAGCCTTCATAAATCCAATGTCACTCATACGCCATGGTGTACATATGGAAAATTAGTTCATGCATTTCTATATCTTAAATGAAAAATAAAAGCGGTTTGTAGTTAAAGAAGTGATAGGGAAAAATAACTTTACAAAAAAAATGGTGAGTAGTATGGATGGTCAGCATCAGGGGGTTCCGGGTCGCCATTCGGCATACAAAAGAACACATTTTTCAGGAATTGGAGATAAAAGCTGAGCTCGCAAATTTCATAAAAAAAGGTCCGCACTCCCCTTAAAAAAATACTGGATCCGCCATTGCTGAGTAGTATCCGTTCTTCCGTTTTGAGTTCCAAATATTTACAAGGTTCACATTTAAAAACTCGCATACATCGAATTTCAGAGCTTGTGTGCCTACCGCTAATAATTTTATATTTTCGACAATTCTAACCATTTCCGGCGATACGTAATGCGACGCAATAGTGCTTAGTCCATTAAGCGCAACCGTTAGGTGAACACGTTGTTGCGCAATTTATGCAAGTTATTTCCAAAAGTTTAAAAAAGAATTTAAACACTAAATTGCGTGCATAGCGGCACTTGTATAAATAACAAAAGTAAACCAAAATAAATGCAAAAAACACGAGAATACTAACATATGTACATACATACATATCTACGCTTATGTTCATACTCATGCATTGGTACAAGTTCTATTTAGCAATTCAGACGACAGACAGTGTGTTAGTAGCGCATTTTGTGCCAGTTTGTTTGCCGCCATACAAGTTTGTGCATGTTAAAATGTGCCTAGCATACATACATACCCATTGTTACGGTTGTTAGCCGAGGTAAACGTCAATGACTCTATTGTCGGCCGCATAACTGGCAACAAAGCAAAAAACCCTAAAAAAAGAAAATAAAAGAACAAATCAACAACACAAGCGAAACGCAGTAAGCGGCAAAAATATGAGGCCGACTAAAAGAGAGGAATAAACCTTGTGCATACAGTTTTATTACCTGGTAGCAGACGAAGCACATAAAATGTGCGCCTAAAAATATGCAATATGTTTGGACGAAATTTTTTTTTTGCTTTGTTCTTCTTGTTTTTGTTGAATTTTTTTTAATTTTCACTCATTCGTGTGCATTGCATGAAAGAAATAAAAAGTGGAAATGAGTAGGAAGAAGACGAGGTATTCCATGCAGGCTATGAGGCAAGGAGTGGTGGATACAGGATTTTGGGAAAGGTAGGTCCAAATTTTTTTTATGAAATAACGAGCACAACGTTTATCCACAGTTCTTTATATTCAATTTCGTTTCCGATAAAAAATCTTCTGTGCTAGAGAGCACATCGATATGCTCCATAATTTCAGCTGAGAAGCATAATAAAATTGCAAAATGTTCTTGACTTGAGTTCAAACTTTGACACCCATCGGCATAGCCCTTAGGTCACTATGTAAAAGTTGCTATCGTTTTTACAATTTAAACAATTGTACATAATCATTGCAAGTATCCTGTGGTGAGCTTGTTTGCACCAACAACATGCAAGCGTGATTAGAAAATTCGTTGGAAAATATTTAAGATTGATAGGCTAAGCTATTTCGTGTGACAAAGAAACCCAGCTATTTATTAAATGAAAAAAAAAAAAAAAAATACTTAAAACTAATGAAAATTGTTGTAGAAATACAGCACAGAGTAAAGAGACGCCATTAACTATGTACATATGTTCTTAATAGTGAGTTCGTATTTTCTTTTATTTATTTTTTTTTTCACTAAACATAACATTAATTTTATCAAACATAGTGTTTTTTACAGATTTTTGTTACCATAATTGTACACTCAGGTCATATAATATTAAATGATTTTTTCAAATTTACTTTCATATTTCCCTCAATATTGTGTACAATTGCGCCTGCAATACAACTAAACTATGTACATACACGTTCAGATTAGTAGCCCAACAGCGAGTTAAAAAAATGATAAATAGTTAACAACAAAACAAATTTTGATTTAATCCGCTTACAGCAATAAAGATAAGTTTGGTATACAACAATAGCAATAGCAATAGCAAACATGCAAAATGGAGTATAAAATGAAGTATAAAATACTCATGAAATGGGGAATTAAAAGTTTTAGCGCCTAAAAGCATGCAATCAGGTAGTCATAGTGTGCGTTTTAGTTGCAAATCAAACAGAATCGCATTCGCACGCTCGCTTTTAACGCTACCACAACGCATACACACATATGGGTAAGTCCATGAAAGCTTGAGCTTGTTTATTTCAATTGTTAATATACGAAAACTTCAAATTTCCTTTTGACTGTTTTGAAAAATATAAAAAATTTAATTGTTTAAGCCTCATTTTTGAAAAGTTTATTTTTTTTCTCGAAAATGTTTGTCTAGCATACAGACAAAATTTTAAGCTAACACTATTTGAATAATTTTTTTTTTTTCAAAGTCCAAGCTTCTGTGGACCTCATCATATACATATGTACATATTTAGCGCTGACGACGTGCGCCTTGTTTGCAATGGGATTTTAGGCACAACTCAACGCAAAAATAGCATAGCTCACGGCAATTCCCAATATGCGTGCTATTTTTGCATTTGTGGGCGTTGAACGTGCACGAATTTAAACTCCTTTCATACATATTAGCATACATACATGCAAATATGTTAGTGTAGCAGTAGCAGCAAATTCGTGCATTTCTAAGTATTTAGCTAATCCGGTTTCCAGCTCACAAATTGCCGTTGATGCCACCCCAAAATTTGCGCCTCACATGAACAAATTTTTTAAACTTAAATATTGGGTAGTGAGGCTTGCTTATTTACTAACCACATAATTCACGCTAAATGCGGCTATTCGCAGCTCGTAAGCCACAAGTACATTGCATATATGTAAATTATAAATACGCTTACAAGCATGCATACATACCTACATACATATGTACATACGTAAACACAATGTAATATTTTGTTCATTAATTACATATACATATATGCAATTTCAAGAATTAAAGCTAAGCAGCGTACATTTTGAAATTTGAAAATTGTTGAATTCCCACAATCCATCAGATGGCGCCTTTACTGTGTGGGTATATTGCGTTTAATAGCTAAAGTGTCCGCAAATCTTACATGCTTAAGCCATTTTGATAATGGTTTTCTTTAAGTAATTTTAAGGATTTTTCCACATAAAAAATTTTTATTCATCCTTATAAACGAAAAAAGTTCAAAAATACTAAAAAAAAAAACAATTTTTATTTTCTTTATTTTATTCATAAATCGCTTAGCGCTGCCGAAAAAAATGGGATAATTTAATTTTTTTTAAAAGAACAATATTATCCAATTTTATTCGTAAGCGCTAAGCAACTTTGGAATAAAATAAAATTTTTATTCTAAATTGAAAAATTTTTTTTTGTAAATTGGAAAAAATATTTTTTTTTTTAAATTTGAAAAACAAAAAAAATCTCGAGTTCTGGTCAAAAAAATTATAATTATGGAAACATCTAATTGTAGCAGAATTAAGCAGTGTTGAGCTTGTTTCGGTTTGCTTTTGTGAAACTTTTTGGGGACTGCTGCCGCAAGCGTCACAGGATCATTACTGGCTTGTTTTTGGGACCATTTTCGGGAATTTAGCAGGATAATATCAGAATTGTTTGACGATAATTTCAGGAAGCTTTTGTGGCTCTTCGATAACTTTTTTTTAGGTATTTTTCGGGAACAATTGGAAAGGTTTTCGGGATAACTTCGGCATTTTTGTCGCATTATTTTAGTATCACTTTGGGATTGTGTCGTGACCATTATCAGGATCGTTGTCGGATTATTTTTGGGAACATTTCAAAACTTTTTCGGTATAATTTCGGGGTTGTTGCCACGTCAGTTCAGGATGCTGTCGGTATTGTTTCGGTATCGTTTTCATAAATTTTTCCGCATAATTTCGGAAACATTTCTTTATTGTTTTTGGGACTCAAAAATTCAAAATGATAATGGAAAGTGCTTTTTGTTGTAAAGTATTGCAGCTAATGAGTTCATCGGAATACATCAAGCTTAATACCTATTTATAGATATGCCTCTGTGTATGTGTAAGTGTGTGTATGTGTATTTGTTTGTGTGTGTCTTATAAATACAATGTTTTCCTCTTTGAAATATTTCATCGAAACTAATGGCAATTAAGCTGACAGTTTTGTGTAACTTGCAACTGACAGCAGCAAGTTTTTACTAAGAAATAAATTCCAAAAGCTATGTAGCACAGCGGCGCAAATCATAGTTGTGACAAGAAAATTAGAAATAATAATTGCGGTTGTTTTGTTGGAAAGTGCCCAAAGTAAAGTAGGTACACAGTAAATAAATACTTAGCGAGCAAGCATAAATATCCCATTCTACCGCCTTCTCTTCCATTGCCATTGCTCTGCATGTTATATGCACTGACAATCCTTGGCAGACAATTTACACGGAACTCCTACTGAAACACCCCAATTTAGCTCTTCTAGCTTTTAATGTTGTCGTCGTTCATTCTTCATTTCAAATGTATCCTTTGGTTGAGCTTTGTAATTTATCCTTTTGCAGTTTGGTGCTGTAACTTTGTGCGCCTCGTTGATGATTTGTAATTTTCTTGTACCTCAAGCGCGCTTATCTTTACGTTTTTGAATTTATATGTGTATTAGGGTGGGTTGGGAAAATGGTAGAATTTGGATTTTCCTTAAGAAAAGCTTTATAAGAGAAAACAAAATTAAACAATTTTTCATTTTAAGTTAACAAGTGGCACTAAAAACTTTTTATTGTGGAATTTTTATTAGGTTTTATTCCAACCGGGAAGTTTAGGTGGTCATTCCTTGGAAATACTTGTGACAACGGCCACAACTTCATAGCATGAGGTTACCCAAAAATGCACCACCCTAATGTACATGTATGTGTCATTGTAAGCCGCTAGCGTAATCTTCTTATAATTTGCGCTAGTCGGTAATGGCGCCATGACAGCCACTTGACAGTTGGCTTTACTAGCAAAAGCTGACGCTGGCATTTACTCGCATCCTACTGGCTGATAGCACTCTGCTGTTGTTCTTGCTTTTTCCCAGTGTTTCTACCGCCTTTATCTATCACTTTATTAACAGTGTATTTGTCTTAGTGAGATTGCCATTGGCGCTTATATGTAAGTCGCCCGCCTTCTCTATCAAAAATCGTTGAATCAGTGCATTCATGCAGTTGGCAGCCGTAAAGAGATGCTTAACTGCAATTGTCAGTCAGTCAGTTTATAAACCCACTAAAAAGAAAAGCTTTTTATAGTGAAGACTAATGACGCTGAGCTAATTAAAAGTTTGGCAAAGTGCAAAAGTGGGCGCACAAATACATGCCCACCACGTACGCCAACCGTATACGAATATGAATTTATGAAAAGTTTTATTTTCTTATCTCATTGCGAGTTCATTTATGCCTTTATTTGGCAACAATTTATGTCCACGAGCGCACAAATAACAAATTACTTTTTGATGTGCTTTTCAACTTTTATGAAGTATATTTTATTTACTATCTCCGATGTGACGTAATGACTTATTTGGTAATTCCTGCAAAAAAATCTCTATGACCAATTCGCCTACAGTTGGCTATAATTCATAAGACATAGGCCAATTTCAGTTTTTGTAACATACAAAAAAAAAAACTGATAAAAAATATATCGTGAAAAAAGTTTTGAAAAAAATCTGAAAAATCGTGAAAAAAATAAAAAAATCGTAAAAAAATATTGTAAAGAAAAATCGATAAAAAAATATTATTAAAAAAATCATGAAAAAATATCATTCGTGAATATGCTCAAAGAAAAATTGTGATGAAAAATCATTAAACAAATCATCGTGAAAAATTCAGGGGGAAAACAGCGGAAAAATGGTTAAAAAAATCATTGAAAAAAATAATAAAAAAAATTTTGAAAACAAACATGAAAAAATATAGTGCAAAACGATCATTGAAAACATTTGATAAAAACAATTATAAGAAATTCTTGCAAAAAAATATGTAAAAAAAAGTGAGAAATGATCATGAGGAAATCCGTAACAAATATGTATGTATTATGAAAAAAAAAAATTATTAAAAAATCATGAAAAAATATCGTTCGTGAAAATCGTGTAGAAAAATAGTGAAAAAAGTCATGAAAAAATTAATCGTGAAAAAATTAGGGCAAAAAATCAGGAAAAAATATGTAAAAAATCTTAAAAAAAAAAATTATAAAAAAAATCGGGGAAAAAATGTCGTGCAAAAAAATCATCGAAAAAGTTTTGAAAAAAAATTATAAGAAAATTCTTGCTAAAAAAAAAAAACCGCGAAAAAAAATTATTGAAAAAAAATCGTGAATAAAAATGATTAAGAAAAATAGTAAAAAGTAATTATTACAAAACAAAAAATAATGAAGAAAGTAACGAAAAGTAAAATGTACTTTTTGTGCAAGAATCTCATCAAAATCTGAAATAGTTGGGTTCACGATGTGTTCATTTAGTTTCGAAGGACTCTAGTGGTGCCTACCACTGCTCAATATAATACTGCCTCAAATCTCACCAAAGTTAAATCAATTTATTTAAATACTTTCCTACTGTTATTTAAATTTTAAAAGCAACCCGTGCGTTTTACAATCTACTTCAAAAGAGATCCCAAAGAAATTCAAAACTCGTTCTCTAGCTGTCAACCCCATCATTATGCTGCTACTAAATTATCATGCAACGCAACAACAAACTTGAATGATTTTACAATTTCATAAATATGTATACGAGTATATATGGAGGCATATAAATTTATGCTGTCTGCAATGTTGCGTCTTTGTTGCTGCATCAGCATAATAATCGCAGTGACTTTGTTTTAAGCTCCTACTTCATTGGAATGATATTCGGCTAAATTATGAGCGAAGTAAGTATGGACACTGAAAAGGAGCGAATACCCTTTGATTGTTTTGTGTTATGTCAAAGCACAGAAAGTGTTTGTTAGTTATACTGGTAATGTATCAATGCGCGTTGGTATGTAAAAGCCCAAAGGCTGGCTTCGCGCACATTCCACAACGAAATACAATAAAAGCTCCACCAGCAAACGGATTATTCCCCATGAACACCAAAGCAACGCAAGCAAAAACGGCAACATCGGCAACTCGATAGCGTTAACAGTAAGCAATATGTATATGTGTTTGTATGTATATGTGTACCTACCCCATAGCGAAATAACGAGTTAGTCAGTTAAAATATAATATCGAACTAGAATTGATTAACTGGAATCAACGATGTTCTAAAAGTGCCCAAATTTGTAACAACAAAGCGTTGAGTTTTTGAGAGCTCTGGTTTGCGTGGCAGTAGAAGATAGATTCACTTAAAATTTGTTGGAAACATAATGAAAAATTGCGTTCTGGTTCGGCATCAATTTGATTGTAAGAACTAATAAACGAACTGGTTCTAAACTGCAATATATTCTAGTACATATACATTTTTTTGGTGTGTTGTTTAGAGCTCATTGATTTAATGGATATGTGAGATTTATTGATATACTAGAACACATATTGACAGTGCAGACAAATCCCCTCTATGTGATATATATACTACATATACTTTCAGCAAAAGCATCTATAGTACGAGTACTTTTCATAATTATTTTAGGATACTGAAATTTTGCTTGCTACAGCCGGGTTGTTTCGATATCCCGCTGCACACGACACCTGTACTCTTTTAAATTTAAGACGGAAGGTATCAACTCTAAAAAAAAGTATGGTGGGAAGGTTCTCGATAACTACGGGAGCCGTACTGATTCAATGCCGTGTGAAAACGAATACTGAGGCCTCTGCTCGCATACTTACTGTTATCATAAATCTGTTCCAACTTTTTCAAATTATCTCCCACATTTTCTAAATAAAAACGCAAGCAATTTAATTTTTTATTCACATCTCATGTAAAACTTTATTTTAATATATATATATATATATTTTTTTTTATTATACTTATGTAATTAATAGTAAGTTTTTAAGTTTACATACTTTCATTTATTTCAAATCTCTGTCTCTTTTCTGTTTTTGTATGCAATACTTTTGCAAATTCAATAAAACTTTCAAATGCTTTATAAAGACTTTATTTTTGTTGTTTAAATTTTATTTTTAATTAATATTTATTAAATGTGAATTTATTGTTTTTTGTCTATATAAATTTAAATACCACCCGGTCACAATACAACAAAAGTGAGCTTTACTGAAAGAGCTTTTTGTGCGCACTTCACTTTGCATTTGGTCGATACGTAGAGAATTTAATTTTTCATTTCATTTCTTTTTGTTTATTGTTGCATGTATCATATTCTTTCACATTTTTGTATTATGTATGTATTTAAATATAATTACATATGTGTGTGTGTGTTTGTATGTATGTTGGTATATTAAGTTGCTCTTGGTTGTCTATTGATTTTTGCTGCTTTTGATATAAATGTTCACACTAAAAAATTTGTGTTGTTGCTAATTAAATTTATTTATTGTTTGTATTTAGATTTTATTTATTTAATTTATTTGCTATTTACTTACTTAAAATCTATTAATTACACATTTGTTGTTTTTTCTTTTTATTATATTTATTACATACATACATACATTCGTTTATTTGTTGTCGTTTTAGTGTTTTTTGTTGTTTTTTTGTTAAATTTCTGTATTTTAAATTTCAGTTTTTTTTATTATACATTAACAAAGAGCGTGTTAAACATTATTTATATTATTTATTATATATAACTATACATGATATTTATGTTTGTATGTATGTATATGTATAGACTTACACAATGTAGTGATGTTTTTTTCTCATGTATGTATATGAGCACTTATTTAATTAATTTTTTTTTGTTTTAATAAAATTAAAATTCATTTATGTAAATCTTTATGCTAAACATGGCAATTATTTAGTTCTTTTGTGTTTTTTTTTGTTCATCTACTAAACTATAAATTTTTGAATACATTTTTTTTATCTTATGTTTTGCTAACTTTACTTACATTAAATTCACTTGTTTTAAATTTTTGTATTACATTTTTTTTCGTTATTGAATTATAATAATTATTTATCTTAACATCATCGTTATTTTCTCAGTGGATGAGCTTACGTGGGAACTAACAAAAGTTTGCTTAGTTTGCTACAACAAAATTGAAAAAATGATTTTGTAGAAATTTAAGAATAACTGGCTTAAATGGAGGAAATAAACTGAAATAAATCAGGATGGGCCATCCTAAAACATATGTACACATGTAGTTAGAAGTATAGATAGAGACAAAATCCATCTTAGTTACCTTCTCTATATATCTTACTCGCTTTATTAAAACATATTTTTTTGTACACTTGGCTAAATTTTAGTATTTCAGCTAACTCAATCAGCAGGATAGACAGAATTAGCGGTGCGTTGAAAGATGTAAGAGAACATTTTCACAGCTGCACAATTATTTCTAACTTCTTGAGTTGTTTAGATAACCATAAATTGTAAGAACTCAAAAGGGACCAAATAACTTTTTAACCGAAATTTTATTTCGAAGCGCACAAACAGGCAATGTTTTTTTGAGAATTTTTTTATACACCCCGAAAATTATTTTAAACAAGTATTTTCTTTAAAAAATTTTGCACGATCAAAAAAGCTTACCATTAATTTCATAAAAAGCGAAAGCTTAGAATTGCATTTATGTACATTTTCAAGTGAGCGAGAGTAGTTTATTAAGTTGAATCGTAGCTTAAATGTTTCACAATGAAATTAAGTAAATAAAAAAACATGTTGTATTGCATAGCTATTGGTATGCTTAAAATTTGTTTGTGCCAAAGTAAAAAAAAATTAAAAAAAAATTATTTTGTTCTGTTCAACGAACTTTTGTTGGTCCCCACGCATTTTCAGTTAAAGTCTATGTTTTTAATAAGTTTACAAATGCATTTAATTAAATGCCATAGTTATAGCATGTTTCTATATTGTTTATATGCTTATGTTAAAACTACATAAGCATTACAACTACAATTACTAATGAATTATATTGAACAGTAAATACACCCACTTACATATACATATATGTATGTACATCCGTAGCTGAATTGGGCGTGTTTCGTTCGATTTTTAAATTACTTTAACATCTAGGAATATACAAATATTTTACAATATGTGTTTTTGAGCAATAAAAAATTTAATAAAAACACTTGTTTTTAATTTAATGTAAATGTAATTAATTAAAAAAAGTTAACAAACAAATTGTGAAAAAAAAATTATAAAAAAAACCAGCTCAAATGAAAATTATGTGCATAGTTCATTAACTGACTTCATTTTAAATGCAATTAATTTTTGCTGTTGCTGTATTTTACAAGTATTGGCAATCGTAATGCTTTATCTATATATAAAAACTATATTTAATTATTCTTAGTTTGGATGGCAGTAAAAAAATTCGTTGCGTTGTGTTGCACTTTAAGCACCGAAATAAACATAAAAATTTTGTATACTATTTAATACAATATTAATTTATGAAACGAAAGCAATTAATGAAAGTTTTGTACATATGCGATGAAAACACTGTGCAACTTGTTTTAAGAACAAAGGTCCAAAATGCTTGTTCAATAGAACTAGGAACTATTTCATGAAAAATAATATTTTAAAAATTCCTCACAAGAAAAAGGGTACTTCAAGCAACATTTTTTGGAGAGACTGAAAAAGGCAGCATTCCGCAGCACGTAAGATAGTTAAAGTGTCTTAGAAAAATGTGCGATGAACAATTTTACTAGGGATGCTTTCGAATGAAATCTTGAAAGCCGACAGGTCCTATCGTTCCATTCCTGTGTTAAACAGCGTGAAAGCACTTCTTGAAAAAACGTTTTTGTTATATTGAAATACTCTAAAGACATCGCAAAATATGTATTAATTTGTTGCACAGTGTAATTATGCTAAGACATACATAAATAAAACACATACATAACTACTAACTATTAGTCGGGTTCAATTAGCACTCAGCAAGTATGTACGTTAATATACGAAAATCGCTAGAAGTATGCACCAAAATCTATATACATATACATATATATGTGTATTATTTTTTTGTTGTTTCTGCTTTTGTTTTTCGATTTTGTTTCATTGTTCTCATCATTATTGGTAGTATGATACGTATGCCTCTATTTACACTATTTGTCGCATATCTTTTTTTTTTCTTTTTTGTTGCTGTAATTGCTTATTTAATATTTATCTACCACTAAATGCATTGTAATGCAAATAAATAATTTAAAATGTATTTTTATCAACCTATGAGTGATTATTGAATTTCACATACATACATATGTATTTGCTTGGCATGAAAAAAATAATAGTAATTTAATTCCAAACTCAATTGAAAATCAGCAGCAATTAAGACCTTTTAATTTGATTGCATATACAATTTATATACATAGATATATTGAAGTGTGTTTGTGTGTGTGAATGCGAATCTATAAGTACATATTTGACAATTTTTTGATGACTCTCACTATATTAGCTATATTTTTGGCGCACAAATTAAATGCAATAATTTTGGGGAATATTTTTTTTTTACGAAAATTTATAAAGGGTGTCTCAAAGTAGAAAAAATTTCATGAAAAAAAAAAAAAATTCTATTTTTTTTGGAATAATTTTCAAATAGTTATTTGATTATTAAATGCGTAAAAGATTTCAACATAGTACAATTACTATTTGCCTTAGGAAATATGACTTGAACTTCTGCCAGAACTGTTTATAAAAATTGCAGCACTGAGTGTCACCCTGTGCTTAGCGTAGGAATATTATGATTTTCAAAAATTACAGTCATAAGTTGCAAGTTTTAATCAGAACAATTTTTTGCTGAATACCTCAAAAAAAAAAGAAAAAAAAATTTTGCGCGTTTAAGGGTTAAAACAAAAAATAAATTCAAATATCTCATAGCATATATTTTAATCAAATTTAAATTGCTAGCTGCTCCGAAAAAGTTGGTATCTTCTCTTTCTCGATTAGTACTCAAAGTGATAGAGTCACTGATTTTGACACACCCTTTTCATTCAAAAATCATAAATAGTCTGTCACTCTGTATGAAGTTTTTTTGTTGTTTCTTTTTTTTTTTTTGTTTTCATGCCTCAAACACTCTTCGTTTATCTCAATTAAGTAGTTTTTGTGCTTCTTCTTCTTATACCATTGGGACTACTCTTATTAATTATGCTGTTTGTTTATTTTGAATTTTGTGTTTACTTACGTTTTTTAAGTATTTTTTTTGTTTGTTTTTTTTTTACTAAATATTAATTTTTACTATACTTGCTATTTCACTCATACAAATATGTTAGTTTATATGTCTTTAGCTTAGTAATATTTTAATTGTATTTGTTATAGTTTTATTATTTTATTTTAATTTTTTGTTTTTCACTAAACATACTTTCTCCCTTAATCTATATGAAATTTCATTGTGTTTAATATGTTGAATTCGTACTTTTATAAAAATGAAATTACAACTCGTTTAATTGTAATGAAATATGCAATATCACAGGTACATTTTTTTTAGTAAAATCATAAACTACTAAAAATTTAAACACAAAATAGGCGTTACTTGTAAAGAAAGTATTTACTTAAATTTAAAAAAGTAAGTAGGACAATTGATATTTTAAATGCATAGCAGTGTTTTTGTATGGCGTTTTGAGCAAAATATGTTGCAAAGAGTTTTATTTTGCCGGCGGTATAATGGCACCTTAAAGTTTACATTCTTTTGCATGACTGCTTTTGGTCAGCTGCTGGTAGCAAAGTGTGTTTACAAATTATTAAAATTGTTTATTACAATAGCGACAACCAACATAGCGTTTTTTAGTGTTCAATTTAATTTTTCGAAATAAATTTAACTCAGCAAAAAAGGCAGTTGGCTTTGCTTTCAGTCCAATTTAACTGTCGCCTATTTTTAGAGTTTAAATTACTATTGCAATTGTCTTCACCACTAACCATTCGTCATTACATTAAGTTGAAAATTTGATTGCGTTCTATTTACAAAGTCACATTATTTACAAAAAAAAAAAAAAAAACACAAAAACTGCAGTCCAAACTCGTTACAGACAACACGCAATTCGACATCTATGTAAGTATTTTATTAAAATCCAACCATATCTATCTTTTTTAAATTGCATTTCTATTTCACACAGAGATGTTAATGAAAAATACCGAAACGTTTCAACACTTACACATTTAACAAGAATTTATTTAAATTGATTTTTCTAATTTTTATATTTCACAAGCAAATTGTGTCATCTTATGTTTAGCTCTACGCATTTGCATTTCGTTTAGTATTTTTATTGTTTGTAAATATTTGCTGTATGTTTTAATATTTATGTTTTGTTTTCTTGTATCATTTTCTTTATAAAATTCTATTCATTCATTGCTGTACGTATTTATGTTTTCATATGCAGTCATATTTTGAGGAGTTGTTCTATTTATAAATTGTCACTCAAAAGCGTATGTCTTATCATATATACCACATGTAATATATATGTATTGTAGCTATGTATGGAGTAAAGACATTCATGAATAACTATAATGGTATTACCCTGTGATTTGTTTTTGAAATTTGAGTTTCTCCTTCATTTTGTGTCTTTTATGGTTTTGAAATTTATGTGAAAAACAAACATTTTGATGGAAATGCAATTTTGAAAATCATTATAAAATATTACCATATATATTTCTCAGCTAAGTATGTCTTATATCAGTATTTGACTTCTAAAACGGACTATCACTCCTGAAAATGACTTAAATTTTCGTTGAGATAGCGTACTTTTGTAAGTCATAGGGTATTCTTGTAAAAATTTACGAAAAGTTCCTAATTGAAAAATATGCTGAGCTTAAATACCATACCTCTCTGGAAGAAATTCTGATATAACATTTTTCAAAAATTTGTTTCTGAAGGTAACAACATATGTAAATATTTTTTTTTTTAATTTTTATAGCTACACTATTTTCAGCTGTAATATTATTAAAATCAGATTAAGTCCGTTCTAAGAGTTCTCAGAGTAGCGATTTCCTCAAAAATTCTAAAAATTTACTTTGGCTGTTATTTCTTTTTCACACAAATACCTCACAAAAAATAATCTTTTATATGCACATGCATTTGCAACAGCAAAGTGAAAATCGAAAAATAATTCAAAACAACACTTACATATACTCAATATCTTCTTTTTCCCATCCATCGCCCATTAGTCACTCAATTCAGTAATTTATTGAGTCATAAAGTTCGCTTTTATTTGCCCATTGCCACAGATTTATGTGAGCAATATGACGGATTGTGGAATAATTTTCTGCTGCCACCATTCAAAAAGAGAAGAAGAAGAAGCAGCAACACTGCAATTATTTGGAAAACATTTAGCTCACGTAATGGTATGTACGTCGTTGGCAGCAATTGTAAATCGCGTGATAAGGAATTTTAACGGAGTATTGGGGCTAATTTGCATGAAAGAAGATATTTGAAGTGGAGTTATTTTGTAGGGAGTGCATTAAGAAATGAGTTTGTATATGTACACCAGGGAGGGTAGTCTTTTGGAGGGGTAATATTAACTGGGAATAATAATCTAGATGGTTGAGAGTGAGGATTTTTTCTATGAAACTCGCTGATGGTAAGCTGATTTCTAAAGAGTGGGCTCATATATGTAATTGCTTTGTTTCTTTGTAAACCGGAGATACCGCGCGCTTGCCCAAAATAGACCGCGTATAAGCCCGAATAACTATTTGGAAGACCACCTTGCCACGTTACAAAATTTGATAAGTCCCCCCCTAAAGTACAGTGGTTAATTTAGAACAATTTAGTCAACAATTTTTTTTTATGTAGATCTGAATATTCGGTGACTTGCTGGCATTTTAATGCATCTTCGCGTTGCACTATTTGTATACCAAAGAAAATTGTCGTCAATTTACATTGAATTGTGGCAAGCAGTCGACATTAAAAGCTAACGATTTCTCAAATTCGCGCAACGTAAGCCAGCTGGCTTTATCCAACTAAACTAACTACAAAATGTGGTAGAATTTTTTTTTTTTTCACTTGCGTTAAGTGAAATGACTTTAATGACGCGCAGCGCAAGCATACAAAATGTGTGGCAGTCACGCAAAGCAGCAAGACGAATAAGCCACAAGTCAAGCCAAAAGTAAAGTGAGGAGTAAGGGAGTCACGCTAGAGCTATGCAAATTATACACGCTCATTAAGAATACTTTAAAAGTTGGAAATTTTCGGTAATTTCGGCAAACCAACTGCAAATTGTAACAAAACACGCGGCGGTTAGTTGATGCGCCTGAGGGTATGCTACAGTAAATGAATGTCCTTTGAAAATGTCAAATTGTCTGTCATTTGTTAGCGTATGCCGGTTTTAAGCTTTTCGCTACATTTTTGTTGTAACTGTGAGTATTGTTTTGCCCATCAATCGTCACGCTAAACGCCACGCCCACCTCTGTCATATATAGTTACTCAATTTCGGCTGTGTTAAAAACGCATACATACTAAGCCTACGTACAACTACATTTGCATAGTTACTTAACTTACTTAGATACTTAGCTCAAATATGCATAGCTTAATTCGTTTACATTTTACATAGACTACTCACAAGTTAGCGCTGCACCAATGTTGACGCTGCCATTGTCGTTGCCACTTGTGTTCTTGCTGTTCCTGCTGCTGCTGCTGCTGCCGTCGTTTACGCTACCACCTTCAGCATAGACATACATTGGCAACTGCACTGTTGGCAACCACTAAAAGTACATGACCACATCACTCACACCAGCCGCATATCAATTGCCCTGCTGCGTGACCAGCTTACCGGCTGCTACTAAACCATTGCCACCGCCCAAGTGCGCACTATTCGATGGCATGCCTGGCTCACCCGCCTCCGCATACAAACACGAGCCTTCACTACACGAGCATGTATCGCCTTCACGTGAACTACAACAATCGCTACAATTGCGATGATCGCCGAGTACTTCATAGCCGCAGGATGAGGAACCGCCCAACGTGCTGGTATTGCCATTAGCGCCTGTGCCACCCGCATTGCCGCCTTGCAGCATATGTTCGTGTTCCGCTGATTCGTTTATGTCCGCATAACCACCATTACTGCTGCCACATACACCACTTTGTTTTTGTAGCCGATAATTACCTTTACTACCACCCTCTTGACTACTCTCCGAGCGCATTGTATCATTACCATTGGCCGTGTGCGCTGACGCATGTGTGTGATGTTGATGCGCGTGCCTATGTGAATGAGCGTGCCCATGGCTGTGTGTATGGGTGTGCGTATGTGAGTGACGCGAATGATCGGAACACTCGGAGGAACATTGATAGATTGGATTTGTGCCGCCACCGGCATTGGGTGGCAGATGTGTTTGTAGTGGTTGGTACCAGCCTTCGCCAGTGGGTTGTAGAGGTTGAAGCGGTGAAGCAAGCGCATCACAGCTATTGCAAGCGCTACAAGGAAACCAACAACAACATTTTTATTGTTAGTTATCTTACAAATGTGGTGACATTTCAAATTACAACAATGTAGAAAAATAGTTTTGAATTCTTTACTTACCGGCCATTTGAGCAGCGCGAATTGTGTGTGCCCGTCGGCTGATATTCGCTTATTGCATGTCTTGGCGCTGGATAATGGATATGTATGTTGCGTGGCGGTAATTGTGCAGTGCCCGCGGCGCCGGTTGGAAAGTATGGTGGCAGTGGTGGTGGATGTTGTCCGGTTGGCGTAATTTGATAACGATTCTGTGTACCGCCCACACAAGGTAAAGGATTGTTATAATAATTCTCGGTTGGGCGTGAGGCAATACACTGCGGTGCCACACCCCATGTTGAGAAACCGCCCGAAGAGCTGCTGTGTATGGAAGAGTTCAAAGCGCTGGAACAAGGGAAGCGTAGCAATTTTTGATTCATTTGATTAAAATTAGAACGTAATTTAGTTAATCATGATTTTTCTTAGAGTGGTGAACTATTTCCAAAGTAATTTCAAGCTACTTTACTCACCTCTGATGTGTTGATACACCGGAGCCGCCGCTCTTTGAGCTTTTACGCGATGATTGTGGTGAGCTGGGCGCATAAATGATGCCGCCTGTACCGCCGCCACAGCCGCTTGGTAGTGGTGGTGGATGTTCTGGTGGTGGTGGTAGAAATTCTGACCAATTAAATTGTTCTGTTATTTTCAGTTTTGTTTGCAAACACAATATTTATAGCAACATTGAACATCAAAACGTCAATATAGAGCATGGGTGCAGTTGTTTGTTGAGGAACCGGAAATTAGTGGGAATATGAAATCGAAAAAAAATATTTGGGATTAGAATAAATATTTAACGTGAACTTGAATCAATAAAAAAGTTTTGTTTTAAAGACGTTTAAATCACTTAGAAAGGGAACAAATTAATAATTGTTTTAGAAAATAAACAAAGATTTTTTTTTTGAGAAAGCACTTAGCGACTTATGAATAAAATAACATAATACATTTTTTAGCAAAATTTTAAATTTTTTTTGAAAATAAAAAGTGAAATTGGCGCTTGTGAGAAAACAGCCAAAAAAATTGTGAGCGAATAAATTTTTTTTTGTTTTTTGTTTTTTTTTTTAATTTAAACATTTTTTTTAGCAAGCAAACTCAATTTTGTCTAGCTTCGAAACGACGAATAAAAAAATGCCAAAATAAAAAAGGAAATATAAATAATTTATTATGACTGCTAGCAGTTTCTTTCCATGTACAGGAGGACTTTTAACCTTCTCTATTTTGTCATATTCTTCCTTAACGATACCGCTAAGCGAATTGGAGATGTTGCCTAAGAATATTTTGTCTAATAAAGAGCGAACAAATTTTGGAAAATTTGTTTTCTTTAATGGTTCAAGTGTGAAGAGCCTTATTTAATACTTGCGAAAGTTGCTAACTGAAACCATAACCGGGCTATCAAAAAACCTGCCAAACCGAAAATCAGCAAAATTAGTCTAATCGTACGCCAGTGATGCGCGGACAAACGAGCTGAATTAAATTTTTATATTTTTTTTGATTACAATTTTAAAAAAGACGCTCGGCTTTAAAGTTGTTTCAATTCAAATTAGTAGTCGTTTTTCCATTGCCAGCTTGCCAACTCCAGCATGCAATCACATTGTTGTCACTTTGGGAATAATCAGAAGATTAGCATCGATTTGCTCTTGGCCTACAAAGGGCATATGCGCCAGTTATGTAAATTTAAATTCATATCAATAAAACACTTAAACCGGATGTCGCATATCGTTTCAAATCTCAATCTACACACACACACACACATACACATACAAATAAGTAAAACAAAGATTACTAATGCCGCATTACCGCAAATTTATCAGCTGCAAATCTAGAGCAACTTAAATGCTGCGCTGAAGCAGAAAACTTGCCGTCGGCTGGCAAGCAAGCAAAACAAAGTACCCGTATTTGGATTTCATTCGCTTCTTTATATAATCCACCACATGCCAATGCCAACACTTGGAAACAGGAAACACTTCAAACGCCAAATGGGGAAGGAAATAAAATGGAAAAAACATGCATAAAAAGTTTTTGCCGCAAGTAATTGAATTTTTAATTTTGCAAATACGAGAAATGCCAACTTAGCGCTTGGGATAACACTGAACAAATCACAAAAGAAATAATAATGCCAGTCGGTATAAGGATGAAAACAGAAAACAAAAAAACAAAAAAGAGTGAACACAACAAAGTAATGCAGTAAGAGGTTTGTTCAGAGTAGTTCAGCAGCTTGTTGTAGGGGTTTGAAATTACAATGCAATCAATTGAATGAAACGAGCCGAGCCCCCCTCTTGAGCAGCTGTCAATAGCAATCAACGGTACAAATACACGCTTGAGAAGACTGTTTTGGTATTATGATGGTATTGTAGAGCGATTACACTGCAAGAAGTGAGCTTGGTTTGTAATGTGTCTGGGAATAGTTATTCGCAGGAGATCATGAGACTTTTATCAATTTCAGGCACTTTATATGAAACAATTTTTTTTATGTGAAAACTTTTTTGGGAGTGCTGAACATTTTTGAGATTAGAAAAATCGACCTAGAATTTCAATATCTTACGAAAGCGCTTGGTCCGTAACTTAGAATTAAAGTATTCGGATAGGATTGCCACGTGTACAAAAACTCACTTTAACAAGATAGTTAAATTGATTTAAAATTTGTGTGGTAGCATATGAGAAAACCTTATCCCGCAGACGAGTAAAGCTTAATAATTCGAAGATCTGGCTATTTCAAAATATTTTTAAAAATCACCACCTTTCAAAATTACTTTCAAAATGGGTTTATCTTAGCTGAAAATTTATGAAATTTTCGTTCAAAAAGGGCATTTTTTTTTAGACTAATATTGAGATAGGGCGTTCTTCAAACAAATTCTGAGATAGGGCGTTTTTGAATCGAATTTTTTAATAAGTTGGTTTCCACTCAGCAGTCGAATTGATAAAAAAGTGCTGCCACTTGTTTAAGAACTCATTTTCAATGTATTAATTGCACGATTTGGAAAGAAAGGGTGCCCTAATTGTAATGATTTATGTATTTGATTTTGGATTAATTAGTTTCGAAAACAATTTAATAAGTTAAAGCAGGACATGTTTATAAATTCATTTATAATGTTAAAATTCTTTAGGGTTCTAAAGCAAGTTTATGAAAGGGGTTGCCACCTCGGAACAATTTTTTTCTTTTATTCAAAAAAAGGAGCATTTGGGATGACTCTCTTCAGAGAGAACTCACAATATTTTATGAAGCGGGTAAAAGTTAACTTAAAACAATACATAGATAAAAAGACAAATACATACATATATACATACATACATATGTATGTATGTATAAACATATATTTATGCAGCACATGAAAATGAACTGTAATGCAAGTAAAGTTAAAATGAGAAAAAAACCACTTTCAATGTACCAAATACAGGATATCAAGGATATCAGATGGAAGCCAAAAAATTGTCGAAATCTCTTGAAGCAAATCTCATCGAATGTGCTAAAACAAAAGCAATTTTACGAAGCCAATGGCAGTCTATGAATGTAGTGATAAACAAAACAAAAAAAAAAAATAGAAATATTCAACAAACGAAAAATGAATGCTAAGGCACAAGCAAATCAAAAAGGATATTTGAAAGCGTAATCGTTGCTGGCATTTGGAAATAAAGTAAAGCGAAAATTGATAGGAAATCTTTTCGTTAAATCAGATAAAAGACGCACAGCATCAGACACAGAATGCATGGAGATGTGTGTTTTGTATTTTAAGTAAAATTGTGTATGTCATCAGATCAGAGGTTACGTAGAAACAAAAGGATATAAATTGAAAGCAAGTCTCTTGTTTGTAGCAAAAAAAAAAAAAAAAAAAAAATTATCTGATGATTTGGCTGATGTTTCATGGAGTTTTTATGCTCAATGGCAGCTGCTAGAAACTGAAAGGATCGCTGAGATGTTTTTTTTTCTAGTTTCTAAGATAAAAATTGAATTGATAGCGAATCTACGAACAAATTCATTAGCTGCTTCTAGTTCTATAATACTTCCACATTTCATATTCAAAAAGGTATAATTAAAAGAAAAAAAGTAAAAACACAGACAACATTTAGATAAATTCTGAAAGTTGAAATTGAGACACAGAAATTAGATGACCAAACTAAAAAATGCACAAAAATATAAAAAATCGCGAGTCCTCAACGCTTGACATGCAACGATTAACTAAGGCATTAATTGTTAAAAGACAGCAAAAATGCAAAGATACACACAAAAAAAAAAAAATAAAAAAAACACACAAACCTGGCGGATATGGATGATAATTATGCTTTGCACTACCCGCAGTTGGCATTGCAGTTGTTGCACCACTACCAGCACATTGTTGCGTATTGCCATCGGAGTGTGGTGAATGTGTGCCCGAGTCTTGATCAGTGCTCGATGAGGACGTTTTCATGCAGGTCGTCTCCGTTGAAGAAGCGCCAACAATCATTGTTGTAGCATACGGCGTTGGATTCTCGGGACTCTATTAAAACAAAGGAAGAAGAGTATAAAAGAGAAAACGAAAATAATGAAAATATTATCAACATAAGTATTTACGCTACTTTTAATGTTAATCAACTTTTGTAAGTCTGTATGTGCAAAAAATTTTCGTATCGTTCGCTTTCACCATCACTTACCTTGCGACAATTGTAGAATGTGCTCATATTGCGTGTATCCACTTCGGCATAGTCGGTGCCACCATCTGAAGTGTAATTCGATTGACTGTTCGCATTCGATAGCAATTTTGTCTCACTCAAGCCAGAGTCCTTGTCAGTGTCGGTGGTGCGCCAACCACGGTCAATCCAAAGACTATCCTTGCCATTAATATTAAGCGCTGTGATTTCGTTTGCACTGACTACTGTGTGGGGTGGGGTGTAAGCAGAGACAAAAGAAGATAATGCACAAAAAAGTGAAAAGCAAGAAAAGTATTTACGTTGAAAAAGTTGACAAAAAAGAATTACAAAAAAAAATTAAATAAAAAATTTGGCTCGTTAGAGTTTCAGTTTTTTTGCGCTCATTTATACTCAATTTTTTTTTTTTATATAAGAAACAAAGGAGAAGCACATTTTTCACAATTCCTCATGTAAATTAGTAAAAATGTAGCAGCAATTAATTCTCGCTGAATAAAAGCAAAACAATTTAACGCTGAAGCAAAAACAAAAAAAAAAATGTTGCAATTAATTTCAGCGCTCGTAAGCTCGCTTGTTGTAACGCATTTTCGATATTCTCATTTTAATGAACGGCCACACTTTGCAAAGTTAATGAGAGAAAAATTGTCCAAAGCTTAAGTTGATTCTTTGGTATGATTTTAAGTAATTGCTTTTACGTGCGTTCAGCTGACAATATGTTGTTGAATATTATGATTGTCAGACAGTAAAGAGAGGAGTACTCAAAGATTGTCCATAATAAATTTGGAAAACATACATATTTCGTTCGCTAAAAAAAAATTACTCACCACTTAAATGTCCCAATTCCTTGGTCAATTTGTGACGTCGTTTAAAGAAGACCATCACCCCTACAGTGACAAAGAATATGGCCAACAGAAAGACTATCACCAATACCATAAACCATGTCTGATGCACCACATTCGTTGATTTATGATGTGTGGTTGTGGTAGCCGCATCATCCGGCATGCCAGCTGGATGATAAGCATAATGACCACCATCGACGCCAGGGCTACCTGGATGACCATGACTGCCTGCCACACCATTATGTGAACCGCTAGGATGCGCACGTGGTGGATGCACCAAATGTGTTGGATCCATAAACAATGAGACCTGTAACAAGTGTTGGAAAGTGGTGGAGAGTTGTGGTGGCATAATGCCAATTAGTATTGAGTAAGTGTTTTTTATGTTTTATTGTTGTAAGATTTTTCAAGATTATCTACTTATACATATGTCTGATGCTGTTTGATATTTTTTGTTGCATTTTTAAATTTATGTTGCTTACCGGTTCCGCATAAGGACCTTCGCCCGCTTTTGTGTAAGAATTTAGACGCACATTATAGGTGGCACCAGTCGTGAGATTGTTGAGCAACACCGAAGTTGTTGTTGCATTTAACGTCATATTTGCCAACACCTTGAGAGTGTTCCCAGCGGTTACCTGATGTGAATAAAAATAAAAAATAAAAATTAAATGGTGTGAATGAATACTTGAAACAAAACTCAAAATAAAATATTGTTGCTACAAAAACAAGCATTTGAAATTTTTTTTAAATTCAATAAAAAGCTAGCTTTAAAGTTGCAGCGCGAGAAAATAAAAAATTCTATTTTATGGCTTTGTGAAATCAAATAGTTTTTAACAAAAAAAATATCAAAACTGCTAAAGCACAAAGGAGCTTAGCATTTGAAAAATTATGCAATTTTAATTACTGAAATTTAATAATTCGCACACACTTGGCAGTTTTATTGAAATTTAAATACAAAATAGCCTCAATGCAAAAGTGCAGTTTTAGTTTACATACATATGTACATATATGCATACATCCAATACATATACAATCATACAACCATACATACATAAGTAGTACTTGTACTGTGGCGCAAAAGTTTTCAAATTAATTTTTCATAAACTTTATACACCCGTTCGACCACAAAATTATATTTACATTCAGCGGGCGAATAAACAAAACAAAAAAAAAAAAAAAGGAGACACAAAGCAATGCAAATGATAAAAACGAGAGCAACAACAACACAACAACAAACATAAAAAAAAAATCAAAATAAATTATTAATATTTGAATGAAAAAAAAAAACTGCAGCAGGACACTTACCTCGATTTTATAGCCCAACAAGTTGCCGTTATGATGCTGCGGTGGCGGTGGTGACCAACGTACCCAACCCGCTGTTAAGTTGTACATACCAATTTGGATATTGTCCGGCGGTGCAGAGGGCACTACAAAATATACAAGCAAATACGTGAAAGTTTGAAAAAGTTGTGAAATGTTTTTTTTTTTTTTTTGTTTTTATTTTGTTTTACAAATAGTCTGTAAGTATGTGTGTATGTGTGTTGGTAGTTGTTGTAATAAGCGCATGAACGCACATCGAACATGTTAATAATGAAACGGACTGACTATGAAATGTTGCATATGGACAGGCGCTGGGGCACTTTTAACGGCAGCATATTACCCAATAAGCAAAACGGAATTTATTTTTCAAAACAAGATCGTGTCATAATTTCTCTGATGACGAAGTCGAGCGATTGACGAAATGGTTTTATAAAAAAAGCTGCCGAATTTTTGGCTAAATGTTCTTTTTCTCTTCTATTAAAAAGCTTTTAATGTATTTTTAAAATAATGAAAAAAAAAAAATAAAAGTTAAAACCAAAAAAAGTGTGGGGCTTCAAGTAATTATAGTCAGGATTATTTTCAAAAATTTAATTTTAAGTTGAGAACGCTATAATTCTGTTCGTTATTGAGATACTCATATGAATTAAGCTTAAAACTTAAGAGACCTTAAAATAGATCTGTCCGATGAAAGCATTTTTTGTTTAGAAAGTTTTTGTAAAATTTACTAGGGAAAACTGTTATCAATTGTGAATCAAGTTGATATGAAATAAAATTGTCTGCTGGGTACACGCGAAATGTAACGTCAATGTAAATGTGTGTCGGTTATATGAAGCAGTGAATAAAATTGGCATTTTACTCAGGAAAAACTGCTGGTGGGATGTTTTATGAAATATGCATGCATTTGTGTGTGTGTGTGTGTGTTGGTGTGTGTCTGTGTGGTGCAGTAAAATAAAGTGCAACTCTCAGTATCCCACAGTCAAACGAGCTCGCTGTACACTCGTACTACTGTCGTAACTAGATTCAATCACAAGACCCGATTAGATCAAACAATTCCTTTTTCTCAACTGGCATTGTGATATAGGCGACGTCCTACGAGATTTCAGTGCTCAGATTGTGATCGAGAATACTGGGAGTCTGTTTTGGGTGTTGAGGGCTTAAACAAGACTGCTCTTTTTTGGACCAATTCAAATTCATTTAAAAAATTCTAGTCTTAAACTAGTATTTTCTATGAAAGCTTTAACCGTGCACTACATACTATTTGTATGTTTGCGGTTATTGGCCTTACACTCACACACACACACAGACACACACATGTGTACACATGATTTTATTATATTTTTAGCACCAGCATTTCCGCTCGTGGCCACCATTTTTTCTCCGTTGCTGTGTGTGCTGAGCGTTTTTTGGCGGCATACGTGTTTATCTGTGGGATTACAGTTTTTTTTGTATTTATTTTATCTACAAAGCACACGCACATTTGTGTATATTCAGGCCTTTACAGCAGTTTTTTGGCCAATTAAAGTTTTAAAATTAAAAATTTTCGAGACTGCAGTAGACGACCGGCAAGAGTTGTAACAGCGATAACCTTTAACTGGCGATCGTTTATTTAGGTAGAATTAAATCATTTACTTGCTCTCATGCTGAGTTATTGAAAGCTTTAAAAATATTTGTAATAAAAACTCGAAAGCTCCAAGGGTTATTAAGTTTAGAGAAAGAAGGTAGAAAGATCCTGTCCTCAAGTGTGCCAAGAGCTTTATATCGAAGCTTTATACTAACTTAACTGGACTGGATGGAAATTATTTTTTTAAAAAGTAAGTCAGGAAGGGAACTTTTCATATCGGAAGAGTCAATTATTTTAGTAGAATCAAAAAAAAAAAAAAATTTATGTTTGATTATTTTCAGTATTTTTTCTATTTCTCGAATTCATGTTTGCCAAAAATGAAGAAAAATCATAAAAAAAGCAATAAGACAAAATGAACTTCTGATAACTTTTGTTCATTTAAAATTTGTTTTTCATTTTTTTATTATTTATAACAATTTATCAAAAAAAGTAATAAAAAGTGTATTGATTATTTTGAAGTTTTTCTTGTTTTTTTTATAATTATTTAAAAAACAAAAACAAAACAAACGTAAGTTAGAAAAAGAATAAAGAAAAATCGAAGATAATAAAAAAAGAATAATATCGATCAAAAAATTGTAAATTTTGAAATTGATTTTGATTGGATATTATAAATTTATAAATTTTTTTTTGATTATTAAAAAAACAACGAAAAAACCCAAAAAACAATATATGCATTACAATATACTATGTATACAATATATTGCCATGCATAAAAAAAAAAATTTTAAAAAGTTTATTTGATTATTTTGAATTTTTTTCGATTTTTTCATGGTTATTAAAAAAAAAAATTATGATTGGCAATGAATGATGAAATTCAAAGATAATAAAAAAAGTTGTAAATTTTGAAATTGTTTTTGATTATTATAATTTTTTTATAATATTAAATAAAAAAATACGAAAATTTAAGAAAAATTAAAAGTGATCAAAGAAGGTTTACAAATTTTTTGCTAATAATTTAAATTGTTTTTTTTTAACCTTTTTTTGATTAGTCGAGATTTTTCTCCAAAGGTAAATAAATAAATTAGTAAACACAATTTTAATTACTCACCATCTTCGTATGTTTGCACAATTTTCGAATTGCTCGGTTGACCCTCCAGCGTTTGATAGAATGGCGCTAGAAAGAATTCGTATTTTGTATATTCTTTCAAATTTCCAACAACATGCGATTCAATTGATGGATTCAATACAGTTAAGATATTATACTGTTGTGAATTGGCGCTTATATCACGATAACGTACGTAGAGGCCCTGTTAAAATGAGAAAGTTGATAAATTAAAATTATTTTAAAGCATTGATGAAAACCCCCTTTCTGATAGCTCGAAGGTCGAATAACTACATAAAGTCATTTAAATTTGTAATTTACCTCAACATATTTCTCCGTAACGCTTACATGCATTACCCAATCCAGTCTTACCGCAGTGGAATTAATCGCTGCCGCATCAATTAATTCAACAACCTGCAACAACAAATAAGAGAAATTTGTATACATAAATCAATTAAAAGGAAAAATCAAATTTTGCTTAAAGACAATGAGAATGTTGTGAGAATGCTGATGGAGAAAGAAAAATGTAAAACCGCTGAATGCGCGTAAATTGGAATTCGTATGTGGTCAGATGAATCGAAATACGTGTGTAATACATTAATCAGTACAACAATGAATGTGCCAGGGATGGGCAAAATGACTCAGGGACATGAACCGCAAGAGTGTGGAAAGCGTTTAAGATCAACTTTTCGTCTGCAGTAAACAATAATTTTTAAAAGTTAGTTGAAATAAGAAAATCTTAATTTTTGTAGCATACTTTAAGGCGTGTAAAATCAAACAGTCGGACTGTAGTCGTTGAGGAACGCATTTGAACTGTGCTGCAATGCCCGGTAAGGCATAAAAGGGAATATACAACATGCCTACACCAAAGAAAGATTAGTTCGCCGATTTCGTTACGAAAGAGTTTTATTTCTAGGTAGGCAGTTTGAAATCCAAATGTGCATGTCCTTCCATACGCGAGCCGTAGTTGATATGCATTCCTGCGCTCATCTCTATCACACATTATTTTTTGTTGTAAATAAGGATTTCAATTAAGGCATCTCTGTGTTAATTAACTGAGCGCCTCAAACTGTAATACGTTAACATCCGCCAAACATACATATCGACAGCCACACTGCAAAACCCCGTAAGTCACTATTTTTCCAAAAATAAGGTTCTGAGCCTTTCCCATAGATCGTGATATTTCACGCATTAAAATGCAGTCAAAATCGAGTTACAACTTCCCGTTTCTTTCCAGTAGTGAAATGAAATAACCGTCGCTCATATACATACGTTATAATTCTCACAGTTTTTTCGCTCTCCTGAAAACTTTTTGGTTTTGAACATACAGGGTTTTGCAGTGTGGCTGTCGATATGTATGTACCTGAAGGCCACCCGCTATACATTTATTGGGAAAAGTAAATTTATTGCATACTTCACGGCGCCATAGGACAATAACTGCATGTTGTTGCATTGTGGTCTTTCATAAAATATAACGAAGAAAAAAAGGAATGAAATAAGCCTGCAACTTAAACCAAGTTTTATTTTTAAGTGGGCTGGGGAGGCGAGAGGTGGTACAATTGCATGTTAAGTGAATATGAGAATGCAAATCTCATCCGAAGAATAATGCAATGGAATAAGAAGTAATACTTCTGTAGAAACGTAGGTATGTAAATGTCGTTCTTCAGGCAACGTAAAAAGAATATAAACGCAATCAAGCATCTAACGAAATCATGTTTTAAAAAAAATTTTAAAAATATATTCCTCAAGTATCCGGGATTATTGTGTCAGGTACGCTAGACCACACCACACACAATGGTACTGTTCATTAAAAAAATTCTTTTATGCGGTTCCTTTCTATAAACGTAGTCTTATAAAATTATTTATGAAGATTTTATTTTTGGCTGAGATTAGACCTAGCGCATGTTGTAAGCCAAGTTCTCGAATGTCTGCGAAAGAGCTTAAGTAAGTGCTTATGCAAAGCGAGTAGTTGCTGTTGTTGCTCTGCACTTTTGAACTTATTGATATTTCTTTTAGCTGCAGCAGTTGCACGCGTGTTTATGAAATGCAATTTTATTTAAATTTTATGCTGCTGAAGCGGACGGAAAAAAATTTTGCGCTACGTAAAACATGTTTTTTTTTTTGCACATTCCGTCAACAATGTGCTGCAAGAGCGTGAGCTATAAGAAAGCGAATTGCCATACAAAAATAACAACAACAAAATAACAACAAAAACAATAAAGCACAAAGCAGCTGGACATAGATCGATTGCCGTTAGATTGTCAACCATATGCTGCTGGCGCTTGTTGCATGCAACAAATATGCAAGTTCAAGCTGCAGATGTGGCAAATACATGTTGACTTATTATTATTGTTGTTGTAGGTTTTGTATTTGTTGCACTCAACATAAACATGCATAAATTATGCAGAATCGAGGCGTTTAGCAAAAGTCATGTTGTTGCATTATTGTTGTTGTTGTGTATGCATAAGGTGTTGCCACTGCTACCACATACTAACGAGTCAAGTGTTTGTGCCACAAGGCATGCAACCACACAATACTATTTATCTTAGACAGTTAGTCAAAAAATAAACGAAAAGAAATGCGCAAGAAAAAAATTGTTCCTGCTGCTGCTGCTGCTTATCAGCATGCAATCTTTGTGACACTTTTTATGCCACTACAAGCAACAACAACAACAACACTAACAACAATAGATGCCATTGTCGTCATTGTTGCAAATGCTGCATCGTGTTGCCTTCTCCTTCAGCGTTGACCAACAATACAAATGCGCGCGTGTATGTATGTATGTATGCTTGTAGCAACTGTTGCTTACATTAGTTGACAGCATCGCATGCTACCGTTGTGCATGTTTGGTTGGCGAGTGAAAAACGTTGCTACAAATGCTTGGCAATCTAACAAGGCGCAATTATCGCTTGAACATGCATCGCACAGCGTCGTTGGTGAGAGCATGTGGCGTTGTTGTAACAATCGCATGCATGCTAAATGCGTTATCAACTGCAAGGCATGATACATAAAACGTTTAAGTTAAGGATAAAATGTGGAAAGCACACATTTTTTTTATTGTATGAATTAATTTGGTGTTAGATTGTCATCAGTGAAAGGCAAATGGTTGTGAATGTTTATGTAAGCGGTGAGTATACATAGTTCATATTTCGATTTGATTTCGTTTTTTGTTGCTATACTAAAAGACGTCAGGTCATGGAAACACAAAATTGTCTCTAAAATTTTTTTATTGACAGATTTCCTAAGATATTTAAGTTAAAATAAATAGTTAATTTCATTTCATTTCATTTCGTTATATTTTATTTTATTTGATTTTATTTTATTTTATTTTATTTTATTTTATTTTATTTTATTTTATTTTATTTTATTTTATTTTATTTCATTTAATTTTTTTAATTTTTTTCTTTGATTTAATTTTTTTTTTTTTTTAATCAGTTTTATTTTATTTGATTTTGCTTTATTTTATTTTATTTTATTTTATTTTATTTTATTTTATTTTATTTTATTGTATTTTATTTTATTTATTTTAATTTTATTTTATTTTATTTTTATTTTAGTTTAATTTACTTTATTTTATTTCATTTCATTGTGGGTAATTTCACTTTATCTGACTTTGCTTCATGTTATTTTGTTTCATAATATCGAAGTTCATTAATAAAAAACAATCTAAGTAGTAAGGAAAAGTTAAACAGCATTCATACAGCTAAAAAATGGCAAAAATGCGAGCAAAACAGAATGAAAGAAACCTTGTCTGTATTGCCTTCAACCTCTCTGAATTCTGTATTCAATTCTAATACCCCTTCCACACAAGTAGAAGTTTGAACAGTCGCCATCGTAACATCATCGTCACACCATGCTGCGTTACTTTCAACTTTATTTGATTGCAACTTTTAAAAGTAAAGTTGAAAGACCTTGGCGGCTTTTCAATTCAACATCACAATCAAGGGTGGCTGTCATTAGCGAATAAATATCGAACCACTGCAGTGCTTTGAAGCCTTAACCTAGACCTACGTTGTGCCTACGCTTGTCTGCACAATTTTATTCGCTTACATTCAGAACTTTTTGTGCTTGCACCTTTCTCATGCCAATGAAGTTTCTATCTGCTTTTTATATCTGCTCTTAATTTTTTTGCAGCTCTATGATTCTGAGTTTTGTGCTTTCTATAAATGCAGATAGAATTTTATATGGGAAAATTAAAAGGATGATGATGTCGAAATTTGTGCGGTAGTTGCAGCTCTTGGTTTTCTTTCTATTTCGCTTGGTTGCCTCGAGACGATAAAATGGTGGTATAGTTTTTTTTCTATAAAACTCAAGTATACACAAAAGTTTTTAAAACCCAATATATGTAGATATATATACATATGAGATGCACGCAGCCATTTAGGTTATAGAAGGAATACATACTAATAGGACTACAAAAGCCTTCCAGCTTCCATAAAGGCAGTTAAGCAAACGATTTCCCCTGAGGACAGGCAATAATAATCGCAAGAACAAAATTATTATTGATGGAATTTTGATATTTTTTTGAGCAAGCCTAACCACTTACACAGACAAATAATATCATGAGAGTTTTGTGATTGTTGTTGTGTTAAGAAATGTAAGCAAGGTCTAAAAATAAATATGAGCGAAATGTGAAAAAGAAATTCAGAGGAAGTAGACTCTTTCGAAACATACAAAAATCGATTTAAAACGCTTCAATAAATTCAAATGTCTGACGTTATTAGAATTAGTGAGAAGGTGTGGTCGCAGTAAAGAGATGAGGTGGCTCTACGAAAATAAAATACAATATTTGGAATTTTTTGCATCATTTCATAAATTCGAATTGGTGAATTGTGGCGTAAAGGAAAGCTTAGAATTATGCCCTAGTGAAAGTGTGTAGAAGATATGTAAATAAGCAAAAAAGGGAAAGCTTTTACATCTTAAATTTATGCGCTTCCGACGCGTCCGCAATTTCTTTGAGATACGTGTACAGCTGTGTGCTATATAATAGCGGTGATATGAAATTGGATATCGGATGACGAATGCTGTGGTTTTTAATGTGATTTCATTCATCCATATAAAAAATGTAAGTGCAAATTTTTCGCCAGAATTTCTATAAAATTTTTGATTAGGCCAAGCAAATTTGGTTTAATAAAATGCTATTTAGAACTCGTTCAAAAATGTTAATGTATTTACATTATTGCTGTTCAAATAAAAAGGCTGAAAACTCAGGGAAATTTTAAAACAATTTCTAACTTACGCATTATTATACTTAAACTGCATACTTAAATTTTTTTTTAGAAACTCTCCCAAAAATTTAAAATTTTTCAAAAGCTTAGGTAAGTTTTATGAAATTTTTGTAAACTTTATAATTTCTTTTTATGTGGATTCCATTACAAAAGTTTGTATATTTTAAAGGAAACATTTAATTAAAATTGTTTTTTTGTCGTCGAATGATATGGATACCTATAACTTAGTTTCACTACCATAATATTGAACTCAACTGTATATAGGGTTATAAGTCACATACGTGCGATGCTTGTAAATATGTAAGTTAATATATTTACATTTCAAGAATTATAGATTGCCTGGCCATAACAATAAAACTTTTGAAAGCACAGGCTCCAAAGGAAGGTAAGTGATAATATCAATCAATTCTAATGCATTGTAAATGCAGAGATGTATCAAGCAGGTACAAAATAGCATGAAAAGTTTAAAATGAAAACTCTTTTCGAGTAAAAGTCACTCAAGTTTTTTGACGATATTCACTGTCTAAGCTTTAGAGAAGGCGAGTTGTTTTTTAAGTTATTATTATTTTTTATTTTATTTTATTATTTGGCTCAGGTGCTATGTGACCGTTTTGCTCAAATTGTATGTATTCATTTGCCTCAGGTTCTGACGACCATGTTTGCCTAAATGTTCAAAATTGTTTGTTCTTTAGAGAACGGGAGGTGCGGTACACCTGTGACACCCTGTATGTATTATTGGTGGCGAGCACTGTTGGCTCTGAGGCATGGCGCGATTGGCTTCCTCATTTTCGCTTGGAAAAACCACCCTTTTGCTTTCCAAACCATAAATTATATCTTCGAAATATTTTATAAGCTTATTGCGAATTACAATAGCATGCAATGCAAATAAAATAAACGAATGAAATAACCGTAGCTTATGTATGTATGTATGTCGCTTAAACATTCACTTTCGGTTATTTTTCAGAGAGATAATTTTATTGATTTCGAATTTTGTTCTCATACTTTGTTTCTGTATCTTCGAGTCTTGGTTTCGATTCAACTCAGAGCTTTAGCTAATCATTCCTTTTTTAGTGAGCTACAATTGAAAACTGTTCCCCATCAAATCGGGATCACATTCCTACATTGGGGAATTTTCCGTCCATTACTACTCTTCCACGCTTCGCGAATATATTTATGTGCCATATGTTAAATAAATTGAAATACTTTATCATTTTCCTGCAACTTCCTTTCAGGATATTGAAGAGCAAACATCTCAACATTCTACATTATTATTATTATTATTATGATTAGATATTTCTTTTGGTTGGGCCTTTTCTAATTTTCCGTTCTTTCCTCACACAATTTTTTTTCTCTCTTTTATTCTCCTTATCGTTATGCTTTGTGTTACTTGCAATTTATAAAAATTGTACATGCAATAAATTTCTAACGAATTCATAAATAAATACCGGAAGTTTTTGTATGACGCCGCAAGCATGCTGAGCTGAACTTGGTTTAGGCTAAACGCATGACTATGCTACAACAAATCGAAATTGTAGCAAAAGCACGTGATTCATTACATCCATAGATTTATATTCGTACATAGATGTGTGTGTATATTTTTGTGGCGCCACCCCAGGAGGGTTGCCAATTTTTCACATCATATTTTATTTTAATGATAATTTGTGTGAGGAAGCCTTCGTAGTAAAGGTCAAACTCGCCAAGCCTTAACGTTTGTTTGACGCAATCGTAGCACAAATATATATTTATAATACATATCTACATACATATGTACAAATGTATGTATGTACTTAATTATATTGCTAGAAGGTTCGTTTTGTTTCCTTTCATAAGTAATTTTCTTTTGCCTAATTTTAGGCCACACGCTGTTTGGCGTTAAAGCAAAATTTATGATAATCGTTTGGCGAGCACCTCAAGCTATCCGCCCCCCTACTGACTAAACAAAACTTTTCCCAACGGATATTTACTAAAGGAAATTAACATTTGTGCTACTTATTATCCTTCCAAATTCATGTTTATACTCAGCTCCAGCACCATTGGAGAAAAAAGATGATCAAAATTATAATGTATTTAAAAAGTAATTTTTTAAACAGCTTGACCAGCGCGCCACATAGCGAATATTTTAAAAGTAAGTACTGCATTATAACGATGGTTCAGAGCCATTTGAGTCAGAACATTCCGTTTCAGGGATTTTCTGTTATTCAGTTAAGTGCGCCACCTACTGGGATTATGTTATTCACGAATTTTTATTTATTTCGATCATTGCACCATCTAGCGGATTTTTTTGCTCACCATCGGTATGGCAGGCCAACATACTACCATCAAACCACGGATATCACCGCATATAAAATTAATTTCATTCACATATAAACACTCCCACACACACACACACACAAACACACACAAAGCAATTAACTCCATTCGGGCCCATAAATTCAAAACTACTCAATTATTTTTCGATAGCGCACATTCGAGTGATTAAATGAAATTTAGGTCAATTGGCGCGCTGTTGCAGGGATTTCTTAGTTTTTTTTTCACCACCCTCCATGCATATATGCTCCCTGAAATTTTTACGCCCCTTTGTCCATTTCACCGATATTCATTTCGCTCGCTCCAATTTCTTGCTTAAACAAATATTTATGAATACGTTGCTCAAACCGAAATGCCCAAAATCGTTTTGATGCTGCTTTTTTATAGCCTCCTCCTTCGGCTGCTCTTATTGATGCAGGTGCAAAATATTATTCTGAAATTGTTCCCGTTCGCTTCAGTGTCCTTTCGAATGAACCAATAGCCCAAATGGGATGCGTAAAAAAGAGGAAAATTTATGCATTTTCAAGCGAAAATTTATGTGTTCTGTATGGCATCTGGCGTAGCTAAATGAAAACAAGGATTTTCACCTCGATGACCAAAATAAGAAAAAAAAACAAAAATGCTACGAATTTAAATGTTTGCAGTGAAATATGGGTCAGTAGTCGCCCGTTTCGATAGAAGAGGTTAATATTAATCGAGGTATAAATATATACACACATTCTACCAATAGAAGAGTCGTAGAGAAAAATATATGTGGCAGACTCTCTATCAAAAGAATTTCTAAAAATTGGATGAGTGATATGAAAGTAAAATGATTTTTCCAATGCATAGTTCATAAAAGGGATTTTCTGTTATTATTTGCGCTTGAAAAATGGAAATGTCACGGTCACCGAGACTGTTTGCTTTTTTGAGAATGGAATCACTGCCTCTGGCTCTGATATTAAATATGTTCACTTATTGATAATCGGGTGCTTGACACAGTCACTGTTACAGAAAATTCCTTCGGTGAGTGGTTCTCGTAACTTAGAATCAATGTTGCCACATATTTTTATTATTTAACTTTTCACTCACCTTTCCACTTAACACGGAACGTGCAGCTGATATTTCGCTGGGTGGCACTGTACCTGATTCCGTACCCAAAGTTTTTATTACATTCGAGAGTCCTGAAGGCACTGATAGACCATGCGAATTTTCAGCTCTCACTAGAAAAACATACGATGTGGCTGGTTTCAAGCCAGAAATCTGAAAAGAAAAATCATAAAGAAATGAGCAAATATTGTAAGAAATCATCCAATTGCCAATAACAGAAAATTTCTATAATAAATAAATTGCTTTCATTTAAATTAACAAAGTCCTCATTTTATCAGAAATGTATAATGAATCGATACGGATAGATATGTATGCGCCCTTTTCGAACTCGAATTCGACTATATCAATATGCTTTTGCGCAATATATCTACTCCTTAAAACGGATAAGAAGCAATTTCAGCATTTGACTTGGTAAAAACATTTTCTTAATTTCCATTTAAAATAGATGGAACAGCATTTCATACGTACCATTATTTGCTGATCAGGTACACGATGAGCAGCAATCACCCAACCTGTTTGTAGATCCGAACTGAAGTACTCCACTGTGTAACTGTAAGATGGAAAAGAAAGGAAACAAAAATTTATGTGTGAAAAAACACAAAATTATTACACGGAGAAAAAATGCATGGATTTTATTTTTTTCAAAGCATCAAAACTTTTAAATTAAAAAATATTTAGGACAAACAGCCATCAGTCTAAAAAGCAAAAAAAAAAAAAAAAAACAATTGCTGTGAAAGAATTTATGAAATAAAAAATGAACAAAAATAAGAATGAAAAGAAAAACATTAAAATGTGAAAAATAAAGGAAAAGATTTGGGAAAAAAACTCTTAAATGTAAAATTTTAAATGTAAAAAAATTAAGTCAAAAAAAAAAAAGAACACAAATCAGAATGTGAAAACTAAAAAAATAAAAAAATAAAACAAAAAGAAAAACTTGTTTTAAAAAAATAAAACGATTAAAAATTTTAAAAAATATCGATATGAAGTGCAAACAGACATTCTGCTGGCCTCAACGTTTGTTCAGAAAATTAGTTTTTTGGGGTATTTTCCAAGTCATACTATGAGAGCTCCAAATCATTATCTAACATAAGAAACGGGAGAAGTGGACTAGTTACTTAATATTCTTCTACGTATATCAAACCATAATGTTTGTTGGGTAGGTAAATAATTTTTGGCAACGCGAACCCATAAACGAGCGTTTACCTAACTACCGTTTTATTTTCACTGCAAACAAAAAAATTTAAGACAAAATTGAAAAAAGTGTTTACCAATGGAAAAACAATTGTTTGAGTATTCTTAAGGAAACGATACATTAGCATTTGTTTACATTCATCTATTCACCATTTGAGAGCAATTTCGCATATGAAAATAACCATTTTGGTAGCAATTTAAATGCAAAGAAGTTTTCTTAAATTGCACCAAAGGACCTTAGTTGCAGCGCTATAGGTAATAATCGCCGAGTTAAGGCCCATATAACTTTAGTATAGAAAAATAATGCAATGCAGTTGGAAGCTAATAACAATCGTTTATATGAATATGATAGAAATATACAAGGGATCAATGTGAATATGAGACATTTCGTACTTCTTAGATATTATGATAACTTCTGCAGTTAAAATTCGTTTATTGATTTTATATAAAAAAAAGGAAAGACATTTTTTTTAGAAATCTTCATCAGTCTTTTCAAGTTTTTGAAGGAGGTATGCAGTTTTTTATCCTAGTAAATTTTTGTCCCAAAAAATATCTCTAAGCGGGACCGAGTTCCCGACGGAACTCCTTTCACCAAAAGCAAGATCAAAATGATTTTTTAATGTGAAAATTTCCACTTACTAAACACTTCAGGCGGACCTATTCGCCAACCACAATTTCAACATCAAATTTATCACACTTATCGACCTCCCCTGGTAAAAAGAAAATCATTTGAAATATGTACTGCTGCCACAGCTGCAGGTTTGGGCGTGTATAACGAATGCAATGCAATTTTCCAGCAACAACAACACATAACGAAATTGGTCAAAAATATCTGTAACTACTAGCAAGCGGAATGTTGCTAAAGTGAGCTTAGGAAATGCAGCCAAACAATAAGGCAAGAAATGAGCTGCTTTCGAGCGTAAAAGAAGGCGTCGACCAAGAAACCTTTTCTCTAAATGCCAAAATGTGCCTAGGAATATCTATGTGTGTGTGTGTGTTACCATTGCATGCAGTTAGCAAAATTTTAATGATGCCCGAAAAAGTCGAGAAAGCTAAAAATTCGAAAGAAATGCATTGCAACATGCAACTTGCCACAATTTGAAATGCAGCACAATGACCAAACATTTCCACCAACAAAAACGCTAGAAATACGAAAATGCGCTTTGAAGAGACCGTTTTGGAGTATGGCGTGTGCCATTTTATACTTTTGATTATGTTAATTTGCGCAAATCTAAATCGCCATCAAACGAAGAAAAGAAGAACTAAAGAAAAAAATACAACAACAAAAAATTGCAATAAAAATATTTAAAATAGCCTGAATTTGAAGTACGGCAAACAAGAAGAAACAAAGACGTCGAAAAATGTTAGAAATGTAGACAAAGCGCAGTAGAGATGTTGAGTCAGTGCGTTTAATGTGTTCGGAATCAGAATCGAAATCGAATTTTTCAAGATGGATTTATTGATACCAGAATCGAAGATGGACTTTTTAACCTACTAAATTAAAATTTTTATTGCATAATTCACTATAAAAGGGGCAAAGCCATGCCTTCTTTCGAATACTTTCTATTCTCTGATTTCTATTTCATATATAAAAATTTTGGAAGTGAAAGGGAATTGAATTGAATTAATTTTTGCTTTTTGCATTTGGCTATGAGCCTTTTAAAAATATTATATAAAAAATTGGACGTGGTCCTTTACCAATTTCGACCGAATTTGTTGCTATAAATGTATTTTATGCTGAATAATTGCATAACGTTTCCCAAAAAACTAGATATAAAAAGTGGGCGTGGTTTTCAATCGAATTTTCACAATTTAAATAGTGTTGGTCGATGACCTAAACACCGAATTTTAATAAGATAACTCAAAAATTTCTCCAGTTCAGGTTCGTTATCTCCGTATTCATAGAACTCAGTTGCACGACAGCGTGGCTTGCTCAACAAATTGTTGCTGGACAACGAATCAGCAGGCAATTCTTATACAATTACCCAGTTCCGAAATTCGCATCGAAGCTTCGTCACGTCCCTAATATATAGTAATGTGTACTTGACCACCGAAAAGAAAAGAAATGAATATTCCGCACTCTTGGTTGCGGTCAAAGCCAAAAACAACATTGACCGCGAAATGTGGAAAAAATGCATTCGCGTTGTAGTCATGCCACATGCAACATATCAATGTTTTGCTTTTGCAACTAAGCGACTTGCGGTCATCTAAACATACGTACCTACACACACAAATATAGACCAAACACACAAGACATGCGAATTGTAACCTCAAAGTCAAAAGCAGTGAAAAAAACTATGAGATTGCGAATTTGTAGTGAACGGCGAAAAGTGGTAGGTTCGTAGATGATTTTTCAAAGGTTTACTTTTTTCATAAAAAGGCAATCCATTCACGTTTTATTTAACTTAACAGTAACCAAAAATCAGAATTAGAAAGAAAGAATCACCAGCCCAAAAGTCAGTTAAGACAAATCTAGCGATACAATTCTGATTTCACACTTTGAGAGCTATAAAGTTTCAAAGGCACTGGACTCGAATTTTAACTTTGACAGACAGTTTGACAATCACTGGTTAAAGTTTATAAGCCGGATCGAACACTATTATTCAGAAAGACTTCATACTCAACGTACTAAATCTACTACAAACGCAGTAACTTTCCAACACTGTGCAATACCAAAATTTTGCTTAGTTTTTTTAGGCTGTGGCATGGCATATTGAAACGCGGTGCAACTAATCAGAGTGCAGCTGCAACAGCAGCAGCAGCCGCTAAATGGCCTAAAGCTGCCATTGCCACAAAATACCGTATTATTAGTTTTTTCCCGCTTTACTCACAAGCCTTTTTCAAGCTAGCCGCAAAAGCGTTTGTGTTGCAAGTAGGGAATGCATTGAAATTGACGCGCACAAAAAATATTTAAAAAAAAAAAAAAAAAACAGAAAACACAGAAAAAAGCGCGCTGATAACTCGTACCTCAAGGTAGATAGCGAAGCGAAAAAAAAATCAACGCGTCGAAAGCATTTTCTTACAAACAATGCCCTAACGCTTGCATGCATGCCACATTCGTTTGGCACTTAGGCCGCAGCTGTATGCTGCAACTCGCTGTTTGCCATAGATTCACTTAGCAAAGTTTAAGTTGCAATGCCAAAGGATGCAACCGTATGAACGCTGTGCCCCTTTGCATTCGAAATTTAATCGCTTCACAGCATATTACTCCGTTGGCAACAATTTTCCTTGACTCTTATTCATAGTTTGGTGGTTTTTCTTGCTTTGTGTTACCACTTAGAGTTTTTTGTTTTTGTTTTTTTTTTGGTCGTTTTTGTAACATTTCGACATGGACACTTGTCTATTGGAATTCAAATTTTTGGAGCAAAAGCGATTTTTTAGCAAATCAACTATGTAGCATGGATTCGTTAAAGAGGAGGGTACGCTATTAATGTGGTACAATATATCCTCTAGCATTTATGAATATAACTGTTTTAGATGGGCGTGGTTTTGAATGAATGTGGTATATTATTTCGGCTTTAAATGGAACTTCATTTCTTGGAAAGATAATACATTTTGGTTGTTCTGCGATTGCTAGAGGTCATGGTTTTTTTGTTATACAAAATTTTTGACCTGTTGTTGTTGTTGTTGTTTTAACAACAAAATCACTCCCCGAAGGTTTTGGAGAGTGTTGTCGAAATAACAGTCCTTGGCCGGATATGAATCCGGTACGCTCCGGTACTCCCTTGCGGTACTGCCCGACTGTCGTGGGAGCGATTTGGTATGACCAGTGCAACCTTCTAGGTCATGTCATCCCTCCTTCCGAAAGGAAAGAGAAGATGGGTAATGAGAGGTGGGAGGCATCATATCCGTAGATCAACCATCGAGTTGCACATCATTACCTTTGTGCATATTGGTCGCCTCTTACGACCGGTATGCCTACCGCGGGCATATTCTAAGCCCCAACCCGCAGGGTTGCCCCATTAATGATTCAAGTGGACCTATCATGTAATTTAGGCTTGACGACTTGAAGAAATTGTAAATTCGACCTGAGCAAGCCGGAAGGAAGGAGTTGCGAATGAAATAAAATAAAATAAAATAAAATAAAATAAAATAAAATAAAATAAAATAAAATAAAATAAAATAAAATAAAATAAAATAAAATAAAATAAAATAAAATAAAATAAAATAAAATAAAATAAAATAAAATAAAATAAAATCAAATAAAATCAAATAAAATAAAATGAAATAACATAAAATAAAATAAAATAAAATAAAATAAAATAAAATAAAATAAAATAAAATAAAATAAAATAAAATAAAATAAAATAAAATAAAATAAAATTAAATTAAATAAAATTAAATAAAATTAAATTAAATTAAATTAAATTAAATTAAATTAAATAAAATAAAATAAAATAAAACTAAATAAAATAAAATAAAATTAAATTAAATTAAATTAAATTAAATTACATTAAATTAAATTAAATTAAATAAAATAAAATAAAATAAAGTAAAATAAAATAAAATAAAATAAAATAAAATAAAATGAAATAAAATAAAATAAAATAAATAAATAAAATAAAATAAAATAAAGTAAAGTAAAATAAAATAAAATAAAATAAAATAAAATAAAATAAAATCAAATCAAATCAAATAAAATAATATAAAATAAAATAAAATAAAATCAAATTAAATAAAAAAAAATTAAATTAAATTAAATTAAATATTATATGGAGAGGAAATAAAATATTATATGGAAAGGAAAATGGATGAGGATTTGACTGGCCTTTCCGCAAATTTGTTCCTATCTTCTCGAGATGCAAGTTACACTTTGCTATTAATTTGAGATAGGTATTTCCTGTTAACAGTTAAAGTCAATTATGTATTATATTTCCAAAAATTTGATGTAAAAACGAACCATTGGCCAATTACTACTTAAGGTTGCTTCCAAGTATAAGCATTGCTTGTCATATTTCCAATTATTTTGTGAACTTGAGTGCACATTTTCTTGTGTTTTATGAAATTTTAACGATGAACATACATTTCTACATTTTCGTGGAGCACTTTAAATGAAGCCATAAACTAATTTGGAAGCCAGTTCAAAGCATAAATTCTCATTTATTGGTAAAATTGAGAAAAATTGCTAAACAAAGCTAAAGTCAATCACCTTCTACGCTCATGGCAAATCAGCCAACCAACAAGGTTAAAAAAAAAAACAAATAAGGGCGACTAAGTGCGGGGGTAAGGGAACTTGATATACCCAGCTGTGAGCTTTAGAAACACAAAGATATGTTTGAATTCATACGTTTTATAACATTAATTTTATAGCATTAGGTGGACAGGTTATCAAGCTCTAATGCTAGAAAAGGATTGGTATAAAAAAGGGGAGAGTCACACCCTTTTGAAAAAATAAAAAATTATATTTATTTATTCAAAAGCGGGCATGGACTCTAAGCATTTTAAAAATTTACAAACAAAATTCGAGTGCTCTCAAGCATATAAAAATAATATACTCTCAGAGCACAGCTGAGTATAAAAATATGAAAAGGGGATAGTCGTCACAAAGGCACTAAATGTTGAAGTTACAAGCAGTAACGATGATGGTAGAAAGCAATTTGCTTAAGAACATAGACAAAGCAAATTGTTGCATAGAAATTTGAGTAAAATTGGGAAACAATTTTTAGTGTACGAGCAGCATTCGCAATCTAACATATGTACAAACCTTTAACAATCAAACAAATTCATAAAAGCATGTAGTTGGTATTGATAAAGGACTCGCTTGAGGATATGATTGTGTTTGTGTGCAAAGAAAAAAAGCTTACACAAAGCAAAATAAATATATGAACGCATGAATGATACCATATGAAATGTTCATACAAAAAACAATAAAAATAAAAAATAAAAAAGTACAACATTTTGCATGCATCACTCACCCTATAATTGGACTAGTCGCTCCCGGCTTCTCTTGGCTGCGCGACCAACGCAAACCGATGCTATGCTGTGTGACGTTTACCACCTTTGGTGTGCCAGGCGGCGCCGGATAAGCGCTCGGATCCACAGAACGATGCAATACCGATGAGCTGCCCTTTTCCACCTGCCACAAACAACAACGCAAACAAACGAAATCAAAGGAACAGCGTGATGACGATGATGATGATGATGATGATGGTGATTGTGGATGAAGCAATAAAAAATTCAAATTTTTCCGTCAATTTCCCATTGAGCGTAGCCATCAATGTTGATGTACCGTTAGTGCAGTTTGGTTGTAGCGTTGTTGTTGTTTTGCCATCAGCGAACATTCCGAATGAAAAGAAAGATAAGAAGAAAAAAAAATACAAGACATGAGTCAGTTTGTTCCATGATACAGAAAAATTAATAGATCTTCAAAATTTTGGCAGGCTATTTCTGCTTTAGTTTTCCCAATTTTCATAGCGAACGTTTTTTTTTTTGTATTTTTGCTTGTCAACAGCAAACTGCAGCATTGTTATTCACCGTTCAACGACATGTGAGTGATTGACCTGCTGACAGGTAGTTCGCTGACGATGAACCAATGAAATGAGGCGATACAAAATGGTACCTATGGCAGAGTCCATTGCAGAGTCTCTCAAAGTCACTTAAAATTCTTGGTTGCCCCTGTCCTACAGCGTGCTAGTAGCGGAGGGTTTTTGAGTTTAAAATCTTAGGCGGTGATGTGTAGTTTTGACTGCCAAAGCTTTCGGGATCATATAAGTACTTATAGAGACAACTTCAGAGACTTTTTGGGCATTTTTGGAAATTTTAGGGCATAATTTGTTTGTCATTATAGGTAAAATTTTAGAATTTTTTCCAGAACTATTTTAGGGACTCTTTCGAGATTTTCCACGGAACTATTTACTGGACTTTTCGCGAAAATTATGTAGGAAGTTTTTGGTGATAATTTTAGTTTAATTTCCGGACTAGTTATTGACCATTTTTGAGATTAATTCGGGATTGTGTCATGATATTTTCGGGACCAAATTATTATTAATTTTCAAGATAGTTTTAGGATTTTGTGGCATCATTTCAAGATCATTTCGGGATTGTTTTTGGACGTTTTCGTCATCACTTCGGGGTCTTTTCTGGATATTTTTCGTGAAATGATTTCGAAAACAATCCCAAAGTGATGCTTAGAAAATCTCTGAATAATATCATAAATAATCCAGAAAAGTTTAAAAAAGCAGCTCGAAGTGGTCGTGAAAAACTCCCAAGAAAAAAATTTGCTAAAGTACGTCTGTAGCAAGCCCGAAGTTTCAACTAAATTAAACACATTTTCGGGTTTGTCGGAGTTGTAACACCCTTATTTTTTTTTGTACCTTTCAGCCACAGTTGACTTCTCTTTCAACCAAACTATCTGACTTTCTTTTTTTTTGAAAACCAAAAGTCGCCCGAAGTCATTTAAAAATTTTGAGAAGCGCCAAAAAAACTTTCAACTTTGAGTTACACTCACTTAGCTGAAACGAAATTCGAAGCATGAAAATTAATTTCCAGCTAAAATACTCATATTTCAACTTTCAGTTAAAGTCAAATATTTGCAAAGTAATTTTCTTCATTAAAATTGTAACAAACAAAAGAACTATAAAATTTGGCAATGAAATATGATATATTAACGCTTGAGGGGAAAACTTCGTTGAATGAAAGTTGGCAATTATATAACAAATATACATATATACGAGCACACACGATATATAAGAGTAACCGCTGATAACCAATTTAATGATTGCCGCCAATTTAATCGAAATTTGTTTGCATACGACGAACGCGAGTAATGCCAAGTGCATGCCACAATTTGCGCAGCAACGCTTCTTGCCACAACATTTTTTTTTCGAATATTTTTATTTTATAATTTTTTTTTTTTATTTTAAGCCACGTCCATTGAATGATGCGTAATATTTCATGCCACTTCGATAGCAGCCGATTTTATTTTATATCACTTTTTTTTGCTGAGTAAAAAATCAATTTGATTTTTGCTTTCGTTTTTGATTTCTGGCCGAAGGGCGATCAATTAATTTCAATTTTTCCGCTGTATTACAAATGCAAAAAGTTGGCCTGTAAATGATTGATGTCCGGCGCATAAAATATGCCGAAAAGAATGTATGAGAAAGGAATGGGAAAAATTTGCTGTTGGATGTTATAATGAAAAGAGTAATAAAAGGTGGTAGGGGATGCGCTGATGGTTAAATGATTTGATAGAGCAGAAATATGGTACAAAGTACAGATAAAGGAAATCGATTGCACTTTGCAAGTATTTCTGAATTATTATTTTGGGAAAAGAATTTTATTAAATTGCTGCGATTATATTTTTTTTTGATGCACTAAGCGACTTACATATGAATAAAAAAAAAACGAACTATCTCTACTTAATTGCTAGGAGTCACTTGCTGTTGTACCCACTCTGAGGCTGTTATACCACTATCAACTTGTTCAAACACCATTACTGACAACAACAACAACAACAACAACGATTATATGAAAATTACAACCTTTCGAAAAAATTACAACACCACTTACAAACACCGATTATTCATAAGAAAAGTATCGATAAAATTCGTGCATACCTACTTGCCAACAGTGGGAGACTCTGCTCAATCGCAAACAGGTGCTAAGCATGTGAATGAGGGGATTGAATGGCACTCATTTTTTTTTCCAAATGATTGGTATTTTTTCTCTTCATTTACATTTTCGATTTTACGTGCATAAATTACAAAAAAGTGGAGCTGCGAAAATTAAACCACATACCTACCAAATAATGTGGCAGCATTGCAACAAGTTTTATTGGAGTTGGTTGATGCGGGCGATTTTCAGACGACCCGTCGGCAGTTAGCTCGGTCAGCTAGTTGAAATGGCAGCCGTGTTGGCGGCTGTGGGCACTCATTCACTACATAAATACTCAGGCAGCACACATGCATGAGAATGTGTTGCTTTATAGCTGGGAGGACTCACGACAAGGGCAACAAATTGTTTTATGCAAATTGAGTTGAAAATTGTGTTGGAACACAATACGTCAGGCGGTAGTACGTCAGACGCTAACAGTCAGTCATTACGTGCCGCAATTGTGCTAGCTGCATATCTACTTTGAGAGGATACTAAAAATTAAAATTAGCTTACGCTCAATTACAGGTCATTTAATGCGACACTGCACTATGCGATAGAAGTGCACAAAAGGGCAAGTTTTTGAAGTGAAAACTTTTTTGACGATTTCGACAGATTTTGAGTTGGTCAACGACAGCTCATTGCTTTGGTTTTCAAATTCGCGTTAATTTAGTTTTTTTTTGGCCATCCAGTAGATGGCTAGCAAGTTATTATTCTTATAAAAAAGCGTTGCCACCTGGTCAAACAAAGTTTTCTACTTTATTTTTAATTTATATGATTTAAAATAATCAATAAAAAACACTTCTTTTGCATTTATTTTCTGCAAAAAAGCTTTCGAAACAACCAAGTTTTCACTTCTGCCGTCACACCCGTGCTGACATTATTATTATTATTTTTCTTTTTTGTTGATAAATATATATGTACATGTTTACAGCTCAAAATCGTACCTCGGCGCTGCTGCTATGGTAATATGAATGCAAATTTTATTAGCAAATTATGACGGCTCAACGCTAAGTGCAATGGGTTGCGAGAAGCGTCAATCTTTAGTCACATGCACAAATTGCTGTAATTTTCTGAGATTTTTTTTTCTAAATATTTTTTTAAAATTCTTCTATGTAAATTACTACCAGCAGCAGATGAGTTTCAAGAAACAATTTTAATGTACGCACACACAAAAAAAAGTCCAAAATAAAAATGTTTTGCAAAAATCACGCACGACCACACATTTTTGCCTACGGCGCTTTGTGGTGTTGCGTCAACTTGTGTGCGGGTCAATTTGCAAAACGCGTTGAGAGCAGCAGGAAGGTGCATCTGTCAGTGTGGCGAAATAAAATATGGAATTTATGTGACAGTTGTCAAAGCGTAACAAAAATGTCACGTAAATGTGTCATAGCTGTTTTGTAAATCTTTGCTGAGTGCTTCTTACTAAGCGAAAAAAAAAACATTTTAAAAAGCAAGGCGTGCGTGTCTTTTAAAAAAATTTGTTTTTTTTTCTTTGTTGTTAACTTATATTTGGTTTGCTAGTAAAATTTATGATGTGTGAATAATGCTGACATTTGAACAGATAAAAACTAATGTAAGTGGCATAAAACATTAAGATTATGTTTGCGTTAGGCGCGCGTTATGACAGTTATTTCATACCTTTGAATGGCGTTCAGTGCTGCAAAGTAGTGGCAAATTATGCAGACTTGCGTTTTACACAAAAATGCTTGATGCCATTTGTAAACTATTTTACTAAGTCATGCCTAAGGCAATTGTATAAATAAATCATACAACTTTAAAGTAATTAATATCTACTTGAGGATAGTGACGGCAACAAATAAATATCTAACTTTGAAGTCGTGGAAAAGTAATGGCTACCACAAATTGCATGCTTAAAGTTTGCGCTGCGACCTTATGGTTCCATCCATTCTACTTAAGCTACTTAAAATATAAATAATTTCATAGTAAATATGAGTGGTGGTCGTGACTACCACGCAGAAACTACTGATTTCTCAAAAAAAGGTTATTTATACATCAACGCTCCACTCCACCATCACTACTAAGTGGTGGTGAAAATTATAAATCCCAAGAGATAAACCACTCTCGAAATGACTCACTTGGAGTTTTATTTTGTTATTGTATTATTGTAATGCAAGTATTGAAATATGAATTTTCTTGCTGTGAAATTATGCAAAACTTAATTCAGTGGAAAATCATTGAGCCGAAAACAATAAAGTTATGCCTAAACTACACAAGTGTGCAAATAATTAGCAGCATTAATAGCATGAGTAAAGTTGGAAAATTGCTAATATTCACTCATCTCTTGGCATATTCCTATCGAGTAGCTAATATGCTGCAGTGGGATAAATGCGAAGGTTTGACGTTTGTGGCATGCGGTGTGGGGCATGTGGCGCAAGAATACTCACTTTATGAGTATTTCGTATGGTATATCAAGTTTTTATGATGTATACCGCAAAAGTTCTTAAAAAATATATATATGTATATATTCGCTGAGATTTCTTAACTGTGCATGCAGTTATGCTAGAGGATGAGTGGTGGAATAGAGATATTTGCATACGTGGCAGGACGTAAAGCTGCTTGCAACATGTGTTAGATGCGTAGCAAAGCAAATGATGCTAATTTCTTGCGAAACAATAAAACCTATAGCAGTTTGTAGATACATATATGCTAAACAAGCAATAATATGTTGTTGTGGTGTACGTTGCTTTAATTATTACAATGTACGCCTTAAGATTCTATGAATTTCGTGCATACTTAAGTTAAGCGCATATTTTGCTAAGCAACGCAAACATCAAAGACGAAACTTTAGTATTTAACGTAATAAAGTTTTTATGAAAACGGAGAAGTTGTTTGTTTTCTCGAGACTTAGAAGGAAGATGAGAGATAAACACAACTAGGCATAATGTGTAACAAGTACATTGCAAAGTTTGAAGTTGCTTAAAATTGTTTTTGTTCTTTTAGAAAACTTAATTTGCGCAAAATTCAGGATATACATATAACAACAAATAAAATAAAATAAATTAAAATAAAATAAAATAAAACAAAATAAAATAAAATAAAATAAAATAAAATAAAATAAAATAAAATGAAGTGAAATGAAATGAAATGAAATGAAATAAAATAAAATAAAATAAAATAAAATAAAATAAAATAAAATAAAATAAAATAAAATAAAATAAAATAAAATGAAACGAAATGAAATGAAATGAAATGTAATGAAATAAAATAAAATATAATAAAATAAAATGAAATAAAATAAAATAAAATAATATAAAATAAAATAAAGAAAAATAAAATAAAATCAAATAAAAATAAAATAAAATAAAATCAAATAAAAATAAAATAAAAAAAATGAAATGAAATAAAATAAAATAAAATATAATAATATAAAAAAAAAAATCAAATTAAGATAAGGAAGAGAGTTGCCACTTGTCAGGACATTTCATCAAACAACCTTCTCTACTTTATTCCCTTGACCCAAGGACCCGAAATAAATACGAAATTCATTTTATTTTAAGCTTCATCCTATTTTAAGTAATTGCACCTTTTAAAAAAATAATATGTGAAAATGTAATACATGAAAAAGGAATTAATTCGAACCCTGCTTTATCACCAACATTTTGCTAACTTCATTGCATTCATTATCAATTGATTATATTTACATAAAAACATTTTTGCAAGAATATTTATTTATATTAACACGGCTACACTTAATAGCCTATAAATAATTGTCTGTTGGTAATTAATGCGGCCTTATTTGCCAGACGCACCGACGCTTTGCATGGCCAATACTCGCCAACACTTTGCCACAATTTTCAAATTAAAGCGCATAACTCGGAATACACAAAATTACGAGCAAATTAATTTTAAACATTTATTACGAGACAGCCCACACAACCCAGCAACCAAGCAACGAACCAATGATCCAAAAATACGTACATATGAATGAGGAAAAATATTTAAGGTTTTAAATATATGAGCAGAGTGGCTGGGTGCATAAAAATCAGCTCAAACCACGGACGGCAGTGCCCAAAAGAGAGTTCGAAGCATAACGAAACGTACACAGCTGTGACATGCCATGCTTGTTGGGGCCAGTTTATGGGGTAAAGGACGTGACTGGGCTTTATTAGTCGCAAAATTTTATTTGAAGGTAGAAAGTCAAATGTGAGTAAGTAAACACATGTGGATTGTGTCCGACCTGGAGTGTCAGAGCTGCTTAGTGTTGCATGGTGGGTATGCGAGGCCTGGATCGAGTAACATCAAAAATAAAAATTGGGAGGGCTAATTCGAGAAGGTCGGCCTTTAAAATGCCAGAGTCACTGTTTATATTATTGTTATTATTAGAGTGTTCATTATTCCTAAAGTTATTTTTGCTCACCAAAAAATTTCATTATTCCCTGCTATTGCAACGATTTTTCGAAACGAGAGAACGTTCTTTGAGGCTGCTCTTTAGAATTTATAATTCATTCATTTATATATCAGCTCGAATTTAACCACTATTTCTTAGAAATTAAACTTAATGATACCGCACTCATTATCGTCTAGCGTTTGATACCCATATTGTATTAACTCATTTTGTGTCACACTGATCCATATATTGGGCAATAACTCCGAAACCGGATGGGTTATCGAAATGAAAAATAGCTTAAAATGTAACTTAGGCGTATAGTAATGGAATGTTGAAAGTTGCATTCAAATAAATTAAGCACTTTTTGCGTGATGTGCGTACAAACAGACAGACGAAAATTCTAAAAACAATTGTTTTGCACTTTTTTCATATATATTTTTAATATAGAGTCAATTTTTTTGATCCAGAATGATAAAGCAACTTGCGATAAATCGTGCACCCTAATATTTGAGCTTTGTTCTGTGTAGTTAGAGGGTACGTGAGCATGTGCATATTCACAGTTATTGCCATTTTGTGGTATGGCGCGACAATTATGCCATTAAATTGAATTTATGAGCTACGGCCATAATGTCACATACAACAACAACTAAATATATACAACATTGGCTGTAAACTCATTCGAAAGGGATCAGCCGAAGGTTGGACTGATTTTAAAGTTCTTCTGCTCTATGAGACACATTATTATGAATATTTAATTTATCGAAGCATAATAGAAGCATACATAAATGGGCTTGTTGAAGCAGCTTTAAGCTACTGGTGTTAAAGAAAAATATTTTCAAAAAAAACTATCAAGTTTCTAATAGACAAATAACGAGTTTTCGCAATTTTTGTCTGTATGTCTGTGAGTTTGTATGCTCTTCGCGCCAAAACTAATTTAACGAGTTGCATGTAGCACATGCCGATATTTAATTTAAGACCTAACTTAAAGTTTGGCTTGTAGTTCTGAGTTATGTATCAAACTTACCGTCAACGTTGCTGACCAGGATGTTTCGCCACTCTCCGAAGAGGCGGTACAAGTAAAAAGACCAGAATCGCTTTGTTGTAGATCTGCGAATAAAACAAAAAAAATGTATATAAGAGCTGCAGTTATTCCTTTCATGTCTATTTTCTAATATCTAAAATAAAATATATCTACTAACTATTATAACTCACCATCAATACGCAATGAACCACCCTGTACTATGGTATAACGATTACCACTCTGCAGCATTGTTCCATCTTTATACCATTTAACGCGCGGTGTTGGATTTCCCGATGCCCGACATGGTAACATGGCAACACTGCCTTTTGGTAATGTTTGATTTGAGGGTCCAATTTGTATAATCGGCGGTGGAGTGTCATCTACAGAGGTTACCTATAGCAACAAATTAAAATGAAAATGTAATATCATTGGGAAGTACAATTTCAATAAAATAGTAATACAAAAAAAAGCTTACACAAACATAAATATGTATAGATACATGTAAGTACATACATACATGAGAGCGAATTAATATAAAATATGTTAACATGAATATTATTGCACAATATACATTTGAATGAGGAAACTAGTAGAGGCCCAGTAGGAAAAAATTAACGCAGAGGAGTGTAACTTTATAAATATTACTCTACTTTTTATCAGAAAAACTAATTTATAAAAAAGAACAAAAAATAAAAAACTTTCACTTTTTATAACTACTGTAAACATAAGAATTATCAATTTAAATTGTAATTACTATTACTGATAATCATCTAATCATACCTTTTATTATTGTTATTATATATATATGTGTACATTTTTTTTTTTCTACAACCGATCAGCTTACGAGCTCAACCATGGCAGAAATATTTGAAGGTAGTTCCACTTCTTCTTCTTCCCCGTTTGATTAGCCATCTGACAGAAATCGTGTTCCGTACTTTTAGTACTACCAGTTCTTTAAAAAAGAAAATCCACCATTTTTCCTACAGGTTAATGAAAATCAATCGAAGCATTTTCTTCGGTATTTGTTTCCCTTAGGAGACAACTGCTATAACACGAAAAAAAGGTATCAAAAGACGAGTTTTGACCTCAGTAACTATAATCCGGAAGCAGATTTTTGAATCTTTGATTTTGTGAAGAGATATTTGCACTTAAAGTTCTCTCTTTCTGTCATTTTCATGTGGACGTTACAATTAAGAAAAATAATTGGGATCGCTTAGCTGGGGTTGGACCGACTGAAGGTTATTTTTTTTAGCACGCGAGGGCCTAAGGAAAGGTGTTCTGCACATTAAAAACATGGATCGGGCCCAAATCAGGATTTGACCTGGTTTATTTTTTGGCTTTTTGTTAATAAATTTTCACTGGCACAAAAAATTTAAATTTCGATTTCGGATCATTGATACCGAAGTAAGACCGCGTATTTTGACACCTTTCCCGATAATTTTGGACGTGTTTTAGCAGTTGTCTCGTAAATGAAACAAATACCGAAGCCAAATTTCTTTTCAAATATTTATATTTGCATGCTAAACCGCCGCTCATATTACCTCGGAAAATTTTGCAGTTGAAATACAAATGTTACATATTTCATTTTGTGAATAACTACACATTTTTATACACAAAAAAAAAATACCCAATCAAATTTTGCAAAATTTCCAAATTTAATAACAACTAATAATTCAACTGTGGCAACATCACGCCCTCTTGGCGAACACGGATAGTGTCAAAAAAATTTGAGTGAAACTACCTTCAAATATTTGTATCATGAGCTCAACTGTATGCGTGAAATTTGTAAATTATTTGAGCTAATTTCTCACCCAAAAATTTAATTTTTTTTAGAGAATGTATGTGTATTATATTTTGTACGTATACCAAATCAATAAAGAAAAAAAAATTTCAAAAAGCTTTGGCACATATTTGTATTACCCAGGGGAATTTTCGGAAAAAATACCAACCAGTTAACAGTTTGAGAATCAATGTATTTTGACATTTGATATTTGATATGCCAGTTAACCTTACTAGTTATGTCGTTCACGATAGAAGACAATGCCAAAATGTCAATTTTAGAGGACTGAATAAAGCAGAGCTCAGCTTTCACCCATTCCTTTATTTTTAGTAGGCACACTGATAAACTATTACATATCTCTTCAAACGTTTTAACCGATTGTAATATTTATAATTTATTTTTTTGTTTTTCCAAGCGGGTATCGCTCCTCCTTACGACTTCTGTAAGATTCTCAGCTTTGTTTATATTGACGTTATAGTAGATTTTAAAATATTTATTTTGGCAAAATTAAATTCTCATTTGAAGAGTAATACGTCTATTATACAAAAGGCACAACACAAATAATATCAAACAACAATACAAACTGCATGAGCTTTAGCTACCATGACAACTTATGCTCTTACAACAAGCATATTTAATTGCAAATCAAAAAGGGACAAAGTTAAATTCAAACAATATCAAAGGATAGCAAAGGATAGTTTGAATGAAATATGGATTTAATAAGAGAATTGAAAATATAAAGGACAAATGTGAAACAAACGAAAGTTTTCACAAAAGCTCTTCAATGTTGCACAAAGAAAATTTGAAGCAATTAAATATTGAAAATAAACCATGTATTCATTTAATTGTTATTAAGATTGAATGGTTTGTATTTGAAAAAATTTAAATCGCAAATTTAATGCAACTAAATGCAGTTCTTCAAGCTACGTTTCGATTCTCAATTCTTAATGTAAAAATCATCATTCTTTAACTAACATTTTTCGTCATGTTCTAACCACTGTTGCACATTCACTCAAATAAACATTTGTTATTGTGCTATTCACACCGTTACTCACCTGTAAAAATGCCCGTATCGTTGTTGAGTCCACAACGCTAAAGGCAGAGCAAACATAATAGCCAGCATCGTCCTTTTGTGCGCCACTCAATTGTAGTGTCCCTTCGACAGAGACATGCATATGACCGTAGGAATTATTTGGGAACATCAATGTTGAGGAGCCCTCTTTTGTCCAAAACACCGAAGGCGGTGGGTTGCCATCGGCAACACATGAAAATTGAGCAATGCCATTTAAGCCAACCTTCTTGTCCTGCGGCTTCACTACAAATGTGGGTGGTGCTGTGAAGCAGAAAATGGAAGTATGTATTTTAAAGTGAAAATATTAAATTTAATGAAATAAAAGATTGGGTGATTTTTTGTAGATTTTATGATCCATCATCACGAGTATAATCGGAGAGAGTGCGATTTTTGTTTTTTTGAAAAACAACTCTAAATAAATGAAACCAATAAAAGTTTCAAATAAATTAAAAAAAAACTACTCGCCCCCTCAAAGCTTAGACAGTATATGAGTACTTAAGCTTAATTCATCACTCTTTTCTACCGACTAATTAGAGAGTTCTGCTCGAATTACACAACATTTATTTTCACTGATTTCATGTTGATAGAGTGGCTACAACTTTTAACATTTTCATAAAAAAATCTCGCAGTTCCCACCAACAAACTCATTTATGTACTTACCGTGTACCGTTAACGAGGCGCGTGCACTTATCTGCCCCACACTATTGTGCGCCTCACACACATAGGTGCCCTCATCAGCGGGTGAAATGTTGGTAATTTCTAAACTTTTGTCATCGTGTTGTATGCGCGCACGAGCTACTGGTATATTACCTTCCTCCTTCTTCCATAATATTTTTGGTGGTGGATCACCACCGACAAGGCAATGAAATTGCACCGTTTGACCGGAGAGTGCGGTGAGATCCTGTGGTTCCTTCATAAAATATGGCTTAACTGTGTTAGCGTGCGCAGTAGAGGAGGGGAGAGAAATGAGAGAAAAGAAGAAAAGAGCAAAATATGAAATTTCATTAATAATTATAAAGTGCATGTAATTGAAAAATTATGAGTTCAAAAGCATTTCACTCTGTCTAAAGCGCATAACTAAAGGTTCATAGCGAAAAGTTTGCATTGCGTGCAGCACCCACCCGCATGAAATTAATAAAGTTTTGAATTAAAGCGACAACTATGCTAGTCATAAATAGTCATTGCCACTACAACTTCCGTTTTTGCCGTGAAGTGGCGTAGCAAAAGTTAATGAAGATTTCTGAAAACGGATAAGAAGCCACCAGAAGCCCGTTTGCCCTTTTGTCACTTGTTGTTGGTCCATTCATACTCCTTGTGTAGCAGTTGCGTTGAATAGTGCGAGTGCTTTTTGGTAAATATATTTAGGAGTAGAAAAGTTTTCCAATAATAGTTTGAAGTTTATTCAAAGAATTGCACAAACACACACACACTTGCATGCACGAGCACACACACACACCCATACCATCTCAAACTGCACAACTAACTCATCTCGTAAGGAATGACAGTAAAATGCTTCTAAGCTGGTCGTTGGTAATTTGCTGATGTTCTGGCTAAGTACTGGTGCTTAAGTTCATAAAAGCGTGGTTGTTTGGTAGGCTAATGAATCTTAACTATTTTTTATTAAAGGACTACTTGTGTCACACTACTACTGTATTTTCGGTTTTTCTTTTTGACACGGAATAATTCGACAATAAGGTAAGGGGTTGAACTGCGTGGATAGCCCATTGTGCGTATAAAAGAATAGTCGGTACAAAATAGGGTTTGAAGCCCAAACTCATGATGTAACTTCACTCTAACTAGTAAAAATGGAAAGTAGCCCCATATGACAAAGTGGGATAGATAGAGACATAGAACTTTTTTTATCAAACATCGTACCAACTGTAACTGGATACCTAGTCAAATCTCCTCCAGAAACTTCGGTCTGGATTTTGTAAAAGGTTAATTCTAGCTTATCCAAGTGGTTGGTCTCAAATTAAGTAAATTCAAACCAACTGAAACTGAAGGAAGCAGCAAGTATTTAAGAGGAGCTTTATCTGAGCTTCATATCTATACATGTCCGCATTTGCGCTAATTCTGTACGTTTACTCTCAGCGGTCATATCTCCAACGTAATCCACAGGCAGACTTAAAAATGTTTGCTTAGTTCTTGTTTTTATTTTTGTTGCAGACTCACACCAAACGCTACGAGTTTAGAGTACTTTCATTTTATTTAATTTTTATTATTTATTTTTGTTTTTGCACTCAAAGAAAAGGTTTCTTTGGCTGCAGGACAAGAAGAAAAAAAGTTCAAGCATAAAAGCCAACAAAAACAACAAGAAATCTAAACTAAAACTAACAGGTCAACTATTTTAAAGCGCTTTTGATGGGCTCTTTTATTATGTATGGGAGACACTAAATGGGATAAACTTTACAGCAACGCCATTTTTTTTGTTGTTGTTAAGTTCACTCATTAAACTTTATATCTATTACGTTTTTATTTCAGTTGTTCGTGTAACTTTTAGTAGCGGTAAAAGTAATTAATTACTACCGTTACACAAAGGCATTAAAGCTTTTTGTTATTTTACACATATACGGTATTAAGCTTTTTGCCATTACTTGAAAGTTAACACACACAAAACATAACCATTAAAAAATGCTTGCGGACATACAAATATTTGAAAAGTTTTATAAAAATGTAGGGGAAGGAAAACCAGCGGAGAAAGAGAAATGAGAGTTACAATCTGGTGTGGAAAATTTTTCGAATTAATTAGTTGTTCCTGGAAGGTTTTCGCTTGAAAATAAGTTGTAAATCTAGGAGAGGAGATGGCAACGCACGATAGTGATCGAGAACAATCGACTTTGGGTGCGCAAAAACTAGGGAATTTGAAGGGAAAGACGCCAGCTTTTTGAAGATATTACAAATAAAACTGACATTAAATATCAGGTGAGTGAGACATTTGAAATTTCGAAAAAAAAAGCAAGGTACAATCGGTTGCAGAGCGTTTGGATGGCACTGGATCACTACAGCTGTATCGACAGTTGGGAACAGTTGCGAAGCCACTGAAGTTTGATGGTGACAACTAGAACACTTTAAAAAGAATCATGTAAGCAAAATAAGTTCTATTTTTAATTTAAAAATGCGAGAAATCCGAGCAAAATTAAATTCTCCACAAAAATAATTTTGAATCAAATTTTTTATCGGTTGGGCCCTGTCAGAGCAATCAAGCTTGAACCATTCCAAAATTTTAACTTTTGCAGAATTTTTGTCTTTCTTCAGAAATATAACATCTGTAGATTTTTTACCCAATCTACTGTACCTACAAATGTATGTACATATGTACTTCTAAACGGCTACATATGTATGTATGTATGTATGTGCCTTGTAAATACATGGTTAATACTTTATTATGCAAATGATAAACCAATTGAGTTCATTAGCATTACCTATACACCGACGCAATGTGATTAACATGCCTGTTCTTATTATAGATTTGGAATTCAAAAGCAGCAACAAAGCACAAATGTCATTTACACAGTTCACAGGGTATTAAATTTAACTTTTTATAGCACATTTGCAGGTTAGAATGCGAGAAATATCAAATATTAATGTTGGCATATGTAATTAATTTCCCAGCAAACATTTTTGAAAATGTTTTTAAAAAAGTAATTTTGCTAAAATAAAAGAAGAGAAAACCAAAGTAAAAAAAAAAACCTTTCGAAATCTATTCATTAAAATTTGAGCTAGAGCTTTAATACAAACAAGTTTTTTACATGCATAAACTCATAAACAAACTGACTTTATAACTATATAAGACCTTCTTTCAAATACTTCAAAAACTCACGATTTCATTAAAATTAAAAAAAAAAAAATTTATTCCACCTTCACTTTGCTCGTTGGGTTATATATTTCAGCCCACCCACCTGCTCGTATTGGCGCTATCTCTTGTTATAATATTATTGCCCACGCTTGCACCCCCTCCAGGTGCTATTGAAATATTAATTTAACATGAAAATGCCTTGTAGGCGCCATTCACACAGCGTAACCAAAGCGCTCTCGTAGCAACAACAATAAAGCGATTATTGATGATACGTTGGCGTGGCATTTAGATGAGCCTATGGTTGTTGAGTGGGATTTGTGGCTCTTGATGGGGTATGCCACAAATACTACGCAAGCTGATAAAGCCACTTATCGAACGCTCATGAATAGCGTCGATGAATGAAGTACGTACACATAGGTGTGCTGATAGGCATGTTCCTGTACCTGGAAATATTTGTAACTATGGAACTGTCGGTGGGTGTGCTTTTCGTGTAACCGCTATCAGTTCGAATCAAATTATAAACAAAATGATATGAATATTTTTGTATTTATAAATGAAATCGATTTGATAAACAAAATTGTGTTAATTTAGTGACAAAAGGAGAACATTTTGTTTTTAGTTGGAAAGGGGTGTTAGAAATATGTGTTAAACAAAGAAGGGGTGTAGGGGTTGATCATATGATTACATTGCATTTACATTCTCAATAGTTAAAATAAGTAATTACTAACTTTGTTATTCGAATATTTATAAAATAATTCTTTTCACTGCACAGAAAGTTATTTTTTTTTGCTTAGAAATGTACCAGACAGATTATTTGATCAACAGTTTGAGCCTATTTGATGTTGAATATGTTTTCAAATTTATTTGGAAATTAATTATGATTATTATCGAGTGAACTTGTTTTGGAGCCAGCCACATTTTATTGTAAATGGTTTTTATTTTGAGAAGCCTTTCGTTACATGTTTCCTTCATGTTGGCGAAATTTTTTTTGGAACTTGGGAATTTTTTAAACCATTTTTTTTTCTGTAAGTTGTATTTTTTTTGGAACTGGTAAATGTTGAGACTTTTTTGGCACTACTGACTTCTAAGCTGAATTTTTTTCTCATTGATGTTGAATACTTGTTCGTTACGTATTACGATTACAGTACGGAAATCGGTGAAATTTTTTGGAACCGGTGACTCTTTTAGAACCAACGACTTTGACGCAAATTCTTTTTTATTGCCTTTGACTGGTTTTTTGCTATGGATTTTTTCGTTACTGGAATCATTTAGGCGATTCACAAGGTGTCATAAAGTCATATGTCATATAACAATGCAACACAAATATATAACACTTGTGAGCACACCTTCATAATTTTGAGTGATATTTTCGATTTTGATCAGCTGATCGCCCCAAAAAAATATTAAAAATGCCAATGGAATCTGAATTTCGCAGCTACAAAATAAGAATCACAATTAGAATTTGTGAAATAAGAAGGTAAACAAAACAGCTGATCAAATACAGCGAGCCATAAACATACCGTGCAGAGTTGTATCTGTTTAGTACGCCTACAGCATGGAAGGTAGCAACAAAATGTTTATGACTGTTATAACAGTTATGACAATATGACAATATGACTTGATATGACAGTTTTGTGAATCCCCTATGATTTTTTTAGAAACGGTTTTGTTTGTTGTTCCGTTTTTTTTAGCGACACTAAAGGAATAAACAAAAAGTATTTACTAAAGTGGTTAGAAATATAAAAAAAAATGTTCAACAGTTTCAGAAAAAGTAATTTCCTCGAAAAATTACAATTAGGGGATTCACAAAACTACAGTTCTTAAGAATCCACCAATATTACTCGGTCTTGCTCGTTCAGGATTGCATTTCCATTTGACTTCGATTTTTTATTGCTGGTTTTGCGTATTTTGGTTTTTCTCGTTGCAGCGTTTACTTTTAAAGCATTTTCGCTGCCGTTTCTGCTGCCATTTCGTTGCTATTTACTATTTATTTACTGCGGCAAATAGGTGAATGGCCACTAAGTGCAACAGCAGATTATCGAAAAATTTATGCTAATAGCACTTTATTTCCAGAGAAGTTGGAAAGCTTTCTGTGCTTTGGGAAACAAGTAGGTACCTAAGTGTATTGATTGCTTAAAGCGTCAACTTTTTAGTACTTAAACTAAAGTATAAAGACTTTAAAGTATAAAACAAAAGAGGTTGAGAAAAAAGTGACCTCGAAATAACTGGCACAAGATTGCATCATAGTTAATACGAAATTTGATGTTTGATGTGAGGGTTAGTATAAATGGCATCTGGTCTTTCTGCTTTAGTAATAAATATCTATAGAGAAAATACTAAAGTTGTCAAAAACGTTGTATACACGAAAAGCAAATAAAATAAGAAACGAAAGAAAACAAAAAAGATCAAAAACCAACAACACAAAAAAGAAGAAACCAAATTAAATAACCAGGTAAATCTGCAATAAATAAAATGAAGTTAGAACTATACGTAAACAAGAGCTTGGAAGCGTCAAGTAGAAAGAAAAGTTGCGGCATACGTTTCATGAACGTGACTAATAAGTTTTTTTTCTGAGGCGTTTTCCTACAATCAAACTAACTAGTTGAAATTTGTCTTTTTTCTCCACACAAACAAATGAACTTTTAAACACCTGTCGGTCTTACTCAAAATGGCACAAAAAATACAGATTTTTTGTTATAGAAATCTTGAGAATTCGTGTTCCCAAGTTCATGCAAATATTCCAAATTTGAGCTGAAGAATTTCAAAATTATTCTTGAGTCTGCAGTTTTAGAGACATTTAATCTATAGTCTCACAGCTCTTCAAGGCTCTTGAAAATTCGATTGATTGGAAATTTTTTTTTCGACATGGTGTTCGATATATTTTCCATAGGAGTTTGTCATAGCAATTCAACTTGCATGGAAGGAAATACAAAAACCTATATGGAAAAAAAAATCTATATCTATAAAATACGTAACTTAGTTATGAATTTTATTTGCAAACGTTTTCGAAATATATTAGAATAACCAAGTGTACCTTTTTGGATGGTACGCACTGTTTATAGCGAATTTTTCACTCATGGTTTTTGTTTTCGTTTTTCTTCTTCTTTGATTTCCAAACTTTCTTTCATAAACTTACCTTGTACAATTAATTTAGCATAACTGGACTCACGCGTGCCAACTAAATTTTGTGCTATGCACTTATAGTTGCCCTCATCGATTGGCTCCACGTTGCTTATCAATAAATTGCCACCATCCACGACACGTATACGTGATGTGGGTCCATAAGATTTCATCTTTAAATCGTCCAACGGCACACCGTCCTAAAAATAATAAATAAATGATGGAAAGAAAAATATGTTTACTATTTTCTTTGAATGTGAAAGTGAATAAATATTTTCTAAATAAAAGCGACAAATATTAAATGGTTGTGGGCACATTAGGGTGGGTGTTTTAATGAAACATTTCCTTAGTGATCGCTGCAGTTAAACATTTTTCTTATCCTTTAAAACTCAAACTAGTGCACTTCACTTACATTTTCATTTAACAAATTTGTATGTATGTTAGTTTTTATTGTCAGTGTGTGATGCGACACATGCTGCTACATCAATTTCCACTCGAATTAATGCAAACACAGAGCGCTTTCTGACAGTCGAAACGCATAAATAATTCACAACTTTTCCATTTGCGAGCGAATAAATAAGGCAGGCTTACGTATAACACTTCCATATGAAAGCAACGTAAACACATGCATAAGTAAACAGAAAGTGGAAATGCGTCAATTTGTATGCATGCCAGCAAAGGAGCGTCAGGTGACAACGCGCGGAGCAAAATTTTGCACGCTGCTACCCAGTAAGCAATGGAAAAACTATTCTTGAGAGTTGGAAAAAATTTTGAAACTCAGCCACTGAAAACCAATTTTCTGCTTATTATTTTAAGATTAAATAGTTTCTGAAACAAATTCAAAATTATTTTTCAAACTAAACTGTTCGAGTATATCGAATTTCATATCTCGTGATCCTGTGATTGTAAAATTAGACCCCGAAAATCATTTAAATTAAAAAAAAACTTGACATCCCTAGTATCTATATATTTCCAGAATGTATCTATGTGGTGTCGCTTGTCATTCCATATTAAATATTATTCTTTTGGTACTCACCTTCACCCATATTAGCGCTGGTTCGGGTGTGCCTTTTGGTGGACCACATTCAAGCAAAGCTGTTTCACCTTTGGCAACGCGCGTGTCCTTTGGTTGTGAGCGAAAATCATCACGTAAAACTGCAAAAAAAGAAAAGAAATGGAAATTATATTAGTTAAGCTGGAATTATATATTAAAACTACAAACATTTTAGAGTTTATTATTTATTCTTATGAGAAAACACTTAGTGGTATTTTTTATATTCCAAATTTCACATATTTTTTTAGAGCATTTCTAGGTATTTGCAGCTAGATTTTAAATGTAGAATTTTTCCTATAAGAGAACATCTGTTTAAAGGTCTTATGATACGAAAACGTGGAATAAATAAATTAACTGCAGACATAGCTCAGGCTTCCCAAATAAGCGGTCTACTCGAGAAATAAAAAAAAAAAATTTACATTAACAATTTCCAAAAACGATCATTCGATGCTGCCAGCCGATGATAAGTTTGAACCAAGATCATGCGATACTAATATCCACTGACGATTTTCAAGCGAGATCATGCGATTTGATATCTAATGATAATTTTTAGCAGAGATCATGCGATGCTTACATTTGCAAGCAAGATCATGCGATGCTGTTATAAAGTGATAACTTTACATCGAGATCATGCGATAGTGATAACCAGTGGTGATTTTCAAAAATCATGCGATACTGACATTCAGAAATATTTTTCAACCAAAATCATAATATACTGACTTCCAATGCTAACTGTAAACTTAGATCATGCGATCCTTATATCCGCAATAATTTTCAAAGAAGGTCATGCGATGTTCATATCTAATGACAATTTTTCAGCAGAAATCATGTGATAACGTTCAACCAAGATCTTCACAAGCCAGTGCTTTCGTTAAACCTAGATCATGCGTTGTTCATATGCAATGATCGTTTTCAAGCGAGATCATGCGATGTTCATATGAAGTGATAATTTGCAGACAAAATAATCATTTCAGACTAAAAATCCTACAGCAAATAATTCTGCAAGTGCTACTTTGAACTGAGTTAGAAAATGAGAATTCTGAAAATTATGTGTAGGACGAAAAGGTTTTCTGGGCAACATATCTGCATGCCGTAAGATTTTTTTTTCGTGCTTTAAAAGCTGCTCTAAAATCGACAAAGAAAGTGCATGTGTTTATTTTCTTATCAAGGGTCATCAGCAGGCCAATTGAAAAAACAATAATGCCATTTCTCTCTAAATCACACTTGCTTAGTAAAAAAAAGCATAACTTCAAAAAGTTATGATTTAATCACAGCTTTTAAGCGGCACTCAAGTCCCACTTAACCAAAAAAAAAAAAAAAAGAAACAACAATCAACCCTACGCATACATAGAAATAAACAGGCTATTTAGGTAATAATTTTATTCATTCTATTTTCAAAGATTTACACATTTATAAAACACTTAAAAGAGAAAACTTATAATAATAATAATCGCATTTTTATGACAAAACTCCATTAAGTTAACAATTCAAATGTTTATCAGCATGTGAAACATTTGAGTTTAGTTAATGTATAAGAAATTTAATGGTCCACACTTGAACTAAGTACTCAGAAGTTATGCGAACAAAATACAACAACACTTAACACGCTGTTAAATGAGATGAAGAGTGCTGCGCATGCGCAAAAGACGCGGTTGGTGGTTTGCGAATGAAATCGCCTGCTGTGCGATGTGAAGGCACAGCTATTGTCATAGACGCAATGAATTTATGTGATTTTAATTGAAAGTGTAAATTGTATAGTACTAAACAAGTTTTTGCTGGGGCGGCTAATGCAAGTCGGAGCAGACGCGGAATCTGATGTGGACGTGATGGTGAACTTCTTTTTTTTTTTTTTGAAGTTTATTATTATTTTTATTTTTCTCATGGATTTTTCTTTCCACTGAATGAAAGTTTTTCTTTGAGAATAATAATATAAGAAGGTATCTTAAGTTGTGGAAGACACTCCCTCTACCCTACAAATATTTAATTCATAGATATCTATATTTTATTTTTTATTTTTTATTTTATATCTCTGAACAGATTTTTTTCTTACTAAGCGCGCTTTTAAAACTCAATTTTCGTATGTTTTATATATTTTTACTGGCATTGGTAGGTCTCTTTTGTTTGACATTTTTTACTGGCTTATTTTATTAATACCTAAATATTTATCTCTACTTGCAACATAATGCCGATTGCGACATTTTACGTGTTTTTTGTGACATTACCAGCCACCAGTCGCCGCACGTTGGCGTAAATATTTAAATGAGCTTTGCAGCAAATGGCAACATTCACTTTCATAGGCAGCACGAAATTATTTTTTTTTCAGTATTTTTTTTTGTTTTTGTTTTTTTGCTACTTCATATCACGTAGCACGTAGAGCACGCTTAACATTTATTAATAAAAATGTATTTTCCAAAAATTTAAATCAATGCAACACCTTTTGACTTGCTGCTGTCATTTCATTTCTAATCACCAGCCCAACTACAAACACAAATTCAATTCAATTCAATTCTATTGAGCCAGAAAAGTATCCAAGTATTTCGGTGCAGTGCAAGCGATTTAAGTTTAGTTGATTGGTGTCGACTTGCTGGCGTCGCTTTGTGCCCATAAATCAAAGTTGTCGCCACTTTAGTTAATTTACAGCCATTGCAGACACCCACCCAATATTTCGAGCTCAAGATTTAGCAAGTCAAAAAGTTGGTATGAGCGCTTACTAAATCCCAAAGGCGATAGATACAAATTGGAGTGTTTTGGGGTCTTGGGTGAATTAAAATAGTATTTTTTGTTTTCTTAATTTTTATTTGTCTCCATTGAGCGCTCAAGAAAAAGCATTTTGCTCAATATACCAAAGCTTTTGTTATTTACTTAACTGCTGGAAAATTCAAAACAGTGATAGCCGATGGTTTATGAAACATAGAATTCATTTTCCAACGATGATATAGTACTTAGAACTCTTTGGTTTTGTTGTTGTTGTATCAGTATTTTATTACGCTCGGAGTACAGTCACTACCCAATTGTTAAAGAGGACGAACCTTAGTCAGATTGGTATTAGCCGTTATCAAAATCTTATGCGACCACAGCGCAAAAAGAGACACAGGCCAGTACCCTTTTTTGTAGCGAAAAGTGGCATGTGGCATAAGTACGACTGCTGGCAGTGCAGTGCTAAAATGCATTGTGTCGTTCCTAACCGGCACGCTTGCCACCAATCAAGCGTAGCCGCATACATCGACCTTCGTCGCCTGCATTGTTGTTTGTGGCGGAGTTTGCTGCAACAGATTTTATGCTATAAAGCGCTATAACCGTCAAATGGTTTTCTGTTTTCTGTTTTTTTTTTTTTTTTTTTTTGTATTTCATATTCAATTTTTATTTCCTAGCTCATAATTCTTGCATTGGAAAGCAATTCAATTCAATTCAATTTCATAAAATTTTTTATTTTTTTTTTCACCTTTCAGCTGTTATTTTTGTTGTTTATAATTTATGTTTGCTCGCCTTTTGATTTTGCCTATAAACAATTGAATGCTCATAAATGTTTGGTTGCTTTTGTTGCGCCCACAAAGACGCACACACACATACGAGTATAAATTTATTTATTTTGATATTTGTTATTATTCGCATTGTCTCTGCGATTTCGGCATTGTCTTTTGTTAAATTCTTTTTTTTTTTTCAATTTTTTGTTGGGCATAATCTGGGTGATATTTTTCGACTGCTGCATTGTTGTTTATGCAACACCAGCAAGTGTCAGCATAAATTTTCGCGCTGTCAAAACGGCTGCCGTTTGTTTGCTGTACAAAATTTAGGGGAGTTATTATCGCAAAGTTCAATTGAATTTTTGTTGTTGTATGAACTTTTGTTTTTGTAAATTAAATGACTTTAATTGTGCTGCTGTGCTATTATTATGTAGAATAAGGAAAATGTAAAAAATAAATATTCGCTATCTATTGTTTATATTTTAGAAAGTGTTTGTTCAAGCGGAGGTGAGAACCAAAGTTTGTGGAAGGTAAGGGGAGCACTGAGGGAATCTTTAGTCGAGTCATCCAAGTCCAGACAGCTTGGCTCGTAATCATGATTATCATTACTTCAAATGGCTTAATCTCTGTACCAGTAAATCTTATTTTTTCAAAAGAACAATCGCCTTTTTCATACTTAAACTTCCATACTTTTTATTAAATCGTTATCAATATCTTTTGATAGCATTCTATTAGGCTATTAAATTCTTGAACAAAACCCACACGCAAAAAAACCAGCTGCTACTGAACAAATTTATTATTTAAATTTCTGAAAAGCGTTGCCTATTTTAAGGCGCTAAAGTCAAAAGGAAATATTTCATTACTTAGTTTATTATACTACAAGCTGGTATTGACGTTATAAAAAATATTAAGACTTTCAAAGTATCTGCTCCGCCTCCTTATTACTTCGTTTTATCTTTCTTGGCTTTGTTTATATTTAAATCATTTTCTCTACAATTACTTAAGGTATATTTTTAGGCGCTTTGATATAAGTAGCAAATGGAACTTCTACCTACACTGAACTAGATAGCGTTCGCCGAGAGTGTTGAGTGATTTTTCCCAGCTTATTCTTATTTCATCAAACGATGTCCAATTTAACTTCACTACTATTATATTGCACACAAACGTAGATAATAAATGTAACTAATAGCAATTAAATTTGATTATTTTTGTTTGTTTAACTTGCGTTCTATTCATTTCCACAACAACAAGACTATAAAAATATGTAAGAAAAAGAAAGAAAAAAAAAAACGCTGACATCGTTTGTAAATTCGCCATTCTCTGCCGTCAGTTGGTAAGTATCAGACTTAAAGAATTAAAAATTTTTGTAGCAGCGTATTTTTATGACTCAAACTTGTGTTACTAAAATTTCTTCACAGAAACTAAGCAGGAATTGAAAGAGCAATGACTATAGCAATCCTGTTTAGCTTTTAACTTTTAATGTAATTTCGGTTGAAGCTTTTACCAAATCTATGCGCACTCACACCAATCTTAGATCAACGTTGGTTTTTATCATGGCATAGAAGTTAGCAAACATTGACATAAAGTAGCTACTCCCCCACTTAAATTTGTTAGTGACTGCGGTTAAGTTTCATTACCGTCGTTTGAGTTGTAAAAGTGCAGAAGGTAAGAAGAAGGAAGTAACTTTTTATGGCTTATAACGCTAGTGTCCAGAAAGTCAATAAAAAATCAGCAGGTGTATCAAATTACCAAATTTATAAGACCATCAAATTCGGCACCTTAATTTGTGCTCTATTGTTCAAAAATCTCAAGTGCATACGAAGCTTTTTAAGAGTTGCGTATGCCATCAAGTTGTTCATGATTACTTTGAGCGAAAGGGGAAAGATTGAGATAACTTTGTTTCATTTAATCGATTTGCAGTTTACAATTTACATATAATTGATAATTTTTTTTTTGTTTCCAAAGTAGAAATTAAAATTTGTAACATAACATAGAATAATATACCATAACATAAAATAACACAACATAACATACCAAAACATAACATAACATAACATAACATAACATAACATAACATAACATAACATAACATAACATAACATAACATAACATAACTTAACATAACATAACATAACATAACATAACATAACATAACATAACATAACATAACATAGCATAACATAACATAACATAACATACCATAACATAATCTAACAAAACATAACATAACATGGCATAACATAACATAACATTAAATTGTAGCATAACCATATAAAACATATGTACATATGTACATATCGTAGAGAACATTGTAAAACATAACAGTAAGAAGTAAAAAGGAAACTGTACTTGCAACATTGACACAACAAAAAAAGAGGTGACAATAAGGCAGATCACTCACAACAGCACGTACTTCCTGCCACCGTCAGCTTACTTACAACATCAATGTCTTTACTACCTTTATTATGATTATTGGCACTATCAACGCAGACACTAGTAGTCTTCAACGCCAATGATTTTAGTTGACATGTAAGCGCGAAAACCAACAAATAATGCAACAACACACACCCACCAACAATACGAGTATTATTCAGCTGTCTGGAAGTATTTCTCCTTTTTCTACTTAAAATTTAAGTGCTAATAAAAAGACGGTGCTGGTGTTGTTGTTATAACTTAGGAGACACATTTACGGTGGCATACCGAATTACATAGAACTGCATAGATGATTATGTATTGAAAGTCTTTTAGCGTCTATCCTGTTTTATACGACTTTTCTTTGGATTTATAGTTCTTTATCTCTGCTTCACTATGAGAGAGAGCGCTACCGACTGAGGATGAGGTGACATCATACAAGTATTTCTTGTAGTATTTCGGTGGTAGCTAATGATGGCGAAGGTGTTAAAACGCATCAAGCGTGCCAGAACGCAATGCAGTGAACAGCTGCAGCAAATCACAGAGTCAAGAACATTCATTCATTCGGTTGTGTTCGAAGAGTGAATAGGGGTGATGCTACATATTTGCATAACAACTTCTATATGTTTGTTTGAAATTAGCGTAGACAGTAATAAATAAATAAATTACGAAATATATAAGGTCATATGGAGCATGTACAAATTTTAATATACCCACTTGCAAATACATTTTATACCTACATATGTATATGATATTCTTATTAAAATATACCTAAAGGTAAATTTTGTCAGAGAGGCACGAATTAAGGCTTCGCTTATGACTTTATAAACTGACATTTTTTTTTTAATTTTATTCAAGTTTTGCTATAAAATTTTTAAATTTTATTTTAGTTTTGTTTCCAATTTTTCAAAAAAAATATTTTTTTTTTACATAACATGCAAGCAAGTAAATTGCCTCTTTTTGGGGGTTTTTAATTTATGTTTTACTTTTTTTTAATTTCTAATTTTTATTTTTTATTAATTTATTTTTCTTTTTGTTTCATTTAATTTTTTCAGTTTAAAATTCGCTCACATATTTTTTTTTTGTAAATTCTTATTTTTTTCAGTTTTTTACATTTTAGGTTGTTATTTTAAATTTCCTTTTGTATTTAAAATTCCAAAAAAAGAAAAAAAAATGCAGTGCCATAAATATTTAATATTTCGCTGTGCAAAGCTAATGTCCATAATCAAGCTGAAGTTATGACCTTAAACAATATTTATTTTACCTAATAACATTTTTTTATTATTTCTATAATATCTTCTTCTATTCATTCAAAACTTGGCTAAGTATATGTTTGTACCTTTCCGGTTATTTATTTCAAACAAATTAAGATTATTTACTTTTTACCACTATATAGCCGCAAGCAATTTAACCAACCAGCATGCGAGTGAACAAATAAATTAAGACTTCACACATTATTCCTCCATATATGTACAGCAACAAATATATTAATAGAACAGCTCAAAGAGTTTGAGTAAATTTGAAGTATGAGCCTTTCTGTGTGTTTACACAAGCCAGACATTTTCAATTCAATTAAGCGCTCACGCACCTTTTAAAGTGTTGATGGTATGTGACGCAAAAACTCTGCTTCCCACTTCTAAGTAATTCCACCGATGCACACTGGCAAGCCACTCAAACACCAACAAAAAAGCACCTTGGCACCTTCAGCTCTTAACAAGCATGTCAAATATTTTTGTATGCTAATTATGGAATAATTAAATGCATACACCGCTAGCTAAACTGCATAGCAAACAATCAAACACACGCACGCGCGTATGCACACACACACTCACCAAATTGTTTGTACGCCCACACATGTTAATTTGCTTAATACAATTTTAAACATAAAAAAAAGAACTTCGACACAAAAAAAAAAAAAACAATTTCGCAATTAGATTGGGTTACTTTGAGAATTTTATCCTTGGCTTTATGCTGTCTTCTTTGTTTGTTTGCATGAATGTGCTTGGTCAGAGTTAAGCTGGCTTGCGTGTGTGTGTGTGTGTGTAGTATGGTGTGTGCGGTGTGCATAGTTTTATGTCACTTTTAGTTGCCTGCACTTAGGCGTAACAGCACGCATCGCTTCTCGCGTAACGCTAATTTAATATTTTAATTAGCAAACCAAATGAGAGAATGGTAATGTAGACAAACTCTTTTTACTACTTTTATGTGTAGGTGTAAATTACATATGTATGTATGTATGTGAGTACAATTAAAGTGCGCATCAAATAAAATGAGCAATTGTGCTTAGTGCTGTGTTAGTGTGAGTATAATGAAAAAGGAAAAAAACTTAAGTGAAAAAAAAGCGAACGTGTTATTTGAAACTTTTCATTTTCTTTTGTTGAAATGCTCATTTTAAAAGCAAAAAAGTTGCGTTGCTTAGCGACACTCTTTTCAACTCTTTTATAATTCCACAATGCTTTGAGTACTTTCAGCATTTTTTCAATGCCAAGCTAGATAATGACGCTTTGTTCTTTAACATTTTGCGCTTGAGAAATTTTATTATATACAAATTTCAAATTAAAGGGAAGGATGTGACTCAAAGTAGCATGTCGGTTTGGGTTTGGCAAATGAATTCGGCAGGCAAGCTCCAGTTAGAATAAAAGATATTGAAAACCATGAATTTACTTATATTTTAAAATTTGTTTCCATTGTTCCATTGGTTTTTAGTACATATTTTTGTGCTTTACTTTTATGAGAGATTTTTAAAAAAAAATTTTTTCTATTTAGACTTTGTTCAACATATAAAATATCAGCTTTGTCTTTACTTTGTTACTTTGTATTACTTGTTCTGAGTTTTAAATTTGTGTTTTTATATTTAAATTTTTTAAATTTTTTTGATACACCTTTATAAATTTTTTGTTTTTATAAATTTTTTTTGTTTCAATTTTAATTTTTTGGCTTTTTGCTGCTTGGACTTCATTTATCACATAAAATATGAAATTAGACTTTTAATAAATTTGCTTTTGGAATTTTAATATTTATTTCTTTTGTTGTTTTTTTTTTTAATTTTCTTATTTTAATAATTTTTTATTTCAATTATTTTCCTTAAGCTGGCTGTTGGTCAAAGATCGCTAGTTTCTTTGCATAAAATTTTGTTAGTCTTATGTTTGCTTTGATCATTGTATTTTAAAGTTCTTTTATGTACATATGTATGTATGTATATCGTTTAATAATTTTTTGGTTATATAACATTTTTAATTTATTTTTATATTTTATATTTATTTTATTTTTTTAGTTGTTTTACATATTATGGTATTTTCAATTTTAATTTTTTTTTAATTTTAAAATTTTTTTAAAATAAAAATTCTAAATTTGTGTATTTTTTAATTTTTATTTCTTAATTTATATTTATTTTATATATTATGTTTTTTTTTGTCTTTTACTTTCAAGATTTTCGGTGTTTTTCATGAAAAAAATTACTACTTCTTCGAGGCAACCATCCACTACGACAACACTCAAAGAGAGTAGAAGTTTAAGAACATCTGTTCAAATCCCAAATCGCTGGCACCACTGACCACTCATCTTCTGCTTGATCTGCTGCATGCACTTAACGCCCTAAACGTCTGCTCGTCTCTGTCATTTTATTATTTTCGTTTATTTACTTTTGCCTATTCAATTTCATTAACTTTATTTGAAATAAGCTAAATGTCTACAAATGAAATCGCCTGCAAGCGCCTGTCTCGTACTACTATGTTTGTTTATTTTTCTGATTGAGAGCCATGTGTTTTTGACCCACAGGCAGCCAAGCTATAAAAATTGAAAATAAAACTCCAGATGCACAAATAAGTTCAAAAGATATTCGTGTTTAGGTTGTGAAGTGAAATCCAAACGAAAATGGGTAAACAATTAAATAAAAGGTGGTGCAAAATAATATCGACTGCCATTTCAGTGATGGGCTGTGGCAGAAAGGGCGCTTGGCTGGAAGCATTTAAAAATTGATTCGTGACTCTTAATCTTATTGCTAACTATTACTTTTGAGTTATTGCTTTTGTTGTAGCTGTTTTTATAGCGCGCTATAAACCAATTTGATTGACTTATTCGTTCTTAGCCGCAGGATTACATACGTCGTCACGGCTGCATGTAGGGAGTATGGCAAATGCATGCCAAATATGCTCAGTAGGAAAATTAATAGCGAGAGTTTGAAATGTCTGTAGCAGAACTAGAGCTGCCGTGCCAAATCAGAACTATTTAGACAGCAACTAGACATTTTCCAGCTCTGTAATGGGCAATTTGCATTTGTAGATTACGATGGGTTCGACATTTTTCTGTGATTAGTCAACCTTTTATGGCTTCCCACGTGATTTAAAAGAAAATAATTGATGAAATTAGTTAGAGAAAAATTTTTTTGAAAGTGATTTGTAGAGTGACCACTCAAAAGCTAGTTTAAATTCCCATTCTACAGCTTTGATTATTTTTATCCCGCTTATCTTTGATTAAATGAGATTTTTCGAAAAAAATATTACTGGTCAAGACTCACTACAAAATCACCAGTTTAGAACTACAAACATTCCCCACAGGGGGTGTGCATACTCTCTTTTGCAAAACTCTCTTATGCATGTATGTATATTTGTTTTTGTGTGTATGCTCAATGTTACTAAGCTAATCTTTTGAGCTGCATTTTTCGTTTTTGCAGGATATAAGTTTTTCACCTCAAATGATGCGTTGTTATTGGCTCAAGTTCTCTCTTGGCAAACAATTTTAACCGTCTCATCCTGTTTTCGTGCACTGCATGCATCATACACCGTTGTTAGTTGCCGCTTGATTGATGCGACTGTGGCGTTGGTGCTGTGTTGTTTGTACTAATTGAAGTTTGTTTGTGCTTTAGACGAATGAGCGCGTTTGATGAGGCAGTCGGAAGAGTGTGTGTGTGTGTGCTACATACAAATTGTATGAAGGGTGTTAAGCTAACGGTATACTTGACACATATGTACATACACACCTACATACCTACATTCATATGTATGTATGAACCCTAGACTGTAAAATGTTGAGCTAACAAAAGGATGAGGGAGTTCATTGAAGTGGTTTTTCGGACTAAATGTGGAAATTGGTAAAATAATTGGAAAAGTTTTGCAATAAATGTATGTTGTTGGGGTTCGTCAGCTTGTCAGTCAAGTCGTCCATTTGTTGGATGTTGCAGTTGTAGTTGGTTGCTGCCGTTGATTGGTGTATGAGTCAGCGTTCAAGTAGTTTTGTAGTACAGTTCGGCACAGCTGGTAGATAAGCTTGTGAAAGCTCGATAAATATTTCGTTTAACTAAGGCACTTTTCACGCAAGTATTATGACCAAGGATTTACAACAATAGCAACAACAAAGTTGCATGCAAACATCAACCACCTTCACGAAAAGTGGTTTAAAGCGATGTTGAATAAGGTTTTGAATTTCATGCATTGGTGGGTTGTAGGTGGAAAAGTCAGTAGTCAAGTGTTAATAATAGTCTATACCCAGTAGTGAAATTGTGACTTGTGGGAAATAGTTTGAGTGCACAACTATAACTTTGTCAAGCTTAACTGACTACCGTGGTATCTCTAACACATGCCAAACAACAGATAATATTTGCCGGTATAGAGCAAAACTAGTCGCGCGCTTAGTTAATTTGACTGCAGGGTATTTTTATTTTAGCCCTTATGTTATATTAAAAGTAAAAACATTTTGTGTGGTTGAAAAGTGTTAAGCTGCAATTTGTAGATCAATTTATTTATTTTAAAATAAAGAAAGTCAATAAACTGCAAGCCTGTGAGATACTTCACAACCCCACTGAGCTCAATATGTGTAGTATTTGTATTTTGTAAGTAGACGAGTAAATCTTTGATATTATTTTAAATGCAGCTTTTTTAGTGCTTTGCGAAAATAAATATCCATGAGTAGTCTTGCTTGCATTGTTGTTGCTATGTGAACTATTGAGCTGAAGCAATAGAGAGATTTACACAAATTGGGTTGATTGGAAAAGTTATTGATCTGTTATTTTGAATGAAAATTGATTGGTTAAACTTTTAGCAACGGTAATTGGCAAAGTAATTATTGGAACATAAGGAGATCCAAGAACTCAACAAATTTAATGAAGTTTTATGAGTCAACAAAATTGTGTAGGATATTTTGCAAACAAACGAGGGAGAAAGTGGAAGCAAATAAAAATAGTTTGGCGTATTGAAGTGCTACTAGATGAAAAAAGCTGTGACGTAAGTAGGTAAGAAAGGAAAAAGCTTGCGTTTAGAGATAGGTAAAGGCAGCGAAATGTTGTGGCAAGTATGAGTGCGAAGTTTCGATGAAGAGTTTTGTATAAGAAAGTGGATGGAATTGTGTTTCAAATAAAGACGTTTGCTGGGAAACTTTGTATGGAAATGGAAGTGGAAGTGGAGTAAAAGTAGGGATATGCCTTTATTCGATTAATCGAGTAAGTTGATTAACCAAATTTTCAATTAATCAATTACTTGATTAATCAAAATTCTGAGTAATCAAAACGAGTGTTACTCGAGTATTTTCAAAAATGGTTAATCAAAAACTGATTAATTTACTCATTTTTTTATGTGAAAGTTTGCCTTGAAATAGTTGAAAATAAAAAAAATTAAAAACCAAACATACTTCAAAATATTAAAAAATAAAAAAAAATTTTGAAAATTTTGAGATGTTGTCCGATCGCGAATGGGCAAAATGTCAAAGATGCAACAAATGGTTGAAGTATTAAGGAACTTCTAAATTTGAGCCGTTTTAATATATGATTAATCCTTTTATTCAAAAAACGATTAATCAAAAAGGCGATTAATCATTTAAATTTCATTTTGATTAATCAAAATCTTGATTAATCGAGTAAACACCATTTTTTATTAATCAAAAATCATAATTAATCGATTAATTGAGTAATCGAAATTATGAATAATCAAAATTTTGATTAATCAATTAATCGCACAGCCCTAATTAAAAGGGATCCTAGAGTTGGGCTTGGCATGAGGTGGAACCGGAGGGTAGTTGGAATCCGAATTCGGGTACTGAAAGATAAGCTTGAGCATATTTGTGATGAAATGGGAAAAAAGTTCTCTCGTGCTTCAGTAGCTGAAGTAATGCCACACACAGATGCAGGTATGGAACCATGCGTGCCGTGGGAGGTTGGATTTTAGTGGATTGTCCTGCAAAAAAGAACTGAAATTCTTCAAGTTGTTCGAAATCGAAGCCTTAAGGGTTTTATCCATGATTTATCATATCTCGATGAAAGTAGGTATTCAATTTGATAAGTCTAAAGCCTGACTGGAAGTTAATTTTCCGCAGGGCTATATTTTGTAGAACTGGAATTCGATACCTAACATTTAATAATTTTCCCATTTCTTTCAAATTTTTAGTTCAGTTCAAGAAAAAGCTTTAAATTGCTTATCAAAATCTCTCAAGTTTCCTTGAATAAGAAAAAATTTCAAAAACACACCCACCAAACAAACAAAGCATGAGGGCGCGCATTGCATTCAGCAATCGTCAGATCAACGCCAGCAACCAAATAATACAATAATTGTAGATAAAAGTAAGCAACGACAAAACCATGATTGCAAATGAATAAAAATATGCTGTGAAATTGCAAATTTCCAACAATTTACACGCTACTGGAGGCTACAAAGATTTTCACCCACAACGCGCCACAAAAGAGCAGGCTGAGGAGTGCACGGCAGGCAGGCAGGCATGCAGACAACTGAAATGGCATGCCACAACATAACCGCATCCATAACCTGTAAGATGCAACACAACGGTGCGCTCTCTGCTCGAGAATGTGAACGCTTTGCGGCAAGTCAGTGTTGAAGAAAAGTTTTGCTGTTGTTGGGTGCGCTCGTAAACACCCACTTGGTGCATCATATTTTTTTTTGTTTGGTTGTGGCAAGTATCACCTGAGGTTGCAACCCAACGCATCAAACGGCAAGTTGCACATAAATGCCTGCAGAAGAAGAAGAAGAAGAAGAAGACGAAGTTTGTGAACGTACACTTTAACCTCTGCGGGCGATACTCACTTGCCGGTGCATTATGGGGTGGGGCAAAACACGACGAAGATGTTGACGCCAATGTTGCTGATGATAGTCGAAAATAACCTCTAACAGCAACAAAAACAAAAGCAAATGTTCGTTCGTGCATATGTGTCTGTGTGGCGGTGTGGTTGTGTGGCATGTTGCATTTGCCAGCTTGCTTCTTTCTAGGTGGCTGCGGCACGCGTTGCTGTGCGGTAGCTTGCGGCTTTAACTGTCGCTGCTGCTTTCGTGCCACATCGGTTTGAATTGTGCATAACCGTTGATTGTTATTATTGTTGTTGTTAGTTGGTTTTTATTGTTGTTGTTGTTTTAGTTATAAATGAACATATCGAGTTATCAGTTGCCGCAAATCTTTAACATCTGCATCAGTTGCCACGGTTTCGGTTGCCGACTGTCAGTTCGAAAAGGTTGCTGATTGCTGTCGTGGCAGTGCACCTTTTTTTGCGATACTTTTGTTAGTGTGATGTGTATGTTTGTGTTGGTGTAAATTACTGTTTGAAATATTGCCTGGTGGGTATAGTAGCAGATCACAGTAAAGCGAAATTGGGACTCCAAGTCAATTAAAGGAAAGAAAGGCGGTAGCCTCCGCAAGCAGTTGGTGCTAGAGACAAAAGTTGAGGATGAGACTACGTTAGAGAACTCGATTAAGACTCATGCAGATTGAAGTTGAGAATATTTTTTTTTTTTTACATTTTTTTTTTCTTTCCAAAAATTGTTTTGTAAACAATACACTTTAGCACGATTTTGTTTTTCACTAATGGAACTCAACAACGAATTAAAAAAAAAATTGAAAAACTCATATTTTTGAGAATATAAAATACACATATATATATATATATATCTATAAATTTCAGGAGATCTTTAAGTTCAAAATTTAAATGCGAATTTAAAATTTTTTTTCTTCTTACATATGGATCAACTCAACTAGAAATTGAAAAAAAAAATATTCAAACATTTTTTTTTTGGAAAAAATTCATTCCTATATTCGAAAAATCAACAAACACCCAGATAAATTCTAAGATATCTTTGAGTCCAGATTTTTTTAAGTTTTTTTTCAAATTTTATTTTCACTAATGGAACTCAACTAAGAATTGAAAAAAAAAAATTAAAAATATTGAAAAAATTATAATTAAAAATTTTTTTTTGGCAAAAATTCAAAAACTCATATTTTTGAGAAAACAAAATACACCCATCTGTAAAATTTAAGAGATCTTTGAGTCCAAAATTTTTAAACTTTTTTTTTAATTTGATAAATTTATAATTTTCTAAAATAAAGCGCTGCATTTAAAAGTGCTACAGTTTATAGCTACCGCAGTTTTTGAAATATTGAAATTTTAAAATTGGAAAAATAAAAAAAAATTTTAGTTTTTACCTCGGCCAGAACTTTGTTTTTTGACGATGTAGCATGGAAAGAGCCATGTGCGATTGTCTTTATAATAAGTTTAATAATTTTATAATAGTTTAATAATTCTACTCTATGTTTACATGCACCAGCCCACTGTGCCGTGCATGGCGCCTGCGGTGCACATCATTGCACTCAGAATATTTTTGGTTTGTAGCATTCACATTCATCTCACACACACACACACATACACGCCTTTACTACTTTTCGTTTATTAATAGCAAAATATTGCGGTAGTGAATTGTGGCATCATAATAGTTTGATGTTGATCTTTGTGCCCCATCACACACATTCACACACTCACACACATCAAATATCAATTGAGCATCACTGCACATCAAGTTCACATAAAAGAGTTCAGGTTAATCGTTAAATAATGTGTTGAAAGAAGGATTTAGCGCACAAAGCGATTGAGGGCAAATAAATTATTATAGCCTAGATTCGGACATGCACAATTTTAACAACAACAACAACAACAACAACAACAACAAAATAAGGAAAAAAGACGATCAAACACCCTGATTCGTGCCACACCAACGGCAAGCAATCTTTCTTCCGCATTTTGGCATTTCAACGCTTTTTTGACCTGCTTCATGTGCAACGGCGCATTTTCATGCTGAATGCCAACAATAATTTTTGCTGCAAGGATTGCATATTCATAGTATCTATGCTAAGCTCAATCGCCGCTATAGAATTCCGCTGATCTTGACCGTGCGCTGGTTCCGTTGCCATTGATCGTATCAGAAAGTACATAAGAAATGAATGCATGCAATCAGGAGGGTAGGACCTACAGTTTACTGCAGTTGGGCGGTGCATGACTACCGGCGATTTTTTATGAATGTGTCATGCAAGCAGACATACAGTGGACGACAAAAGTGCTGAGACTTTACAAATACAAAAAAAATTGCACTGCAGATGTTCAAGAAATATTTACAGTAGGGCTCATTTTTGAGCCATTAGAATCCAAAGCCAGTTTTATGGAATTTTTGTCTGTCTGCCTTTATGTTTGATCGCGCATCACCCAAAAACTGCTGAATAGAGTTTAATATAACTTCCATCGTTGCTTTACTAGACATCCAACTTAAAGTTTGAGGTAAAACTTATTTCGATAACTCAAACGGTTTGGGAGTTATCGACCATAATATGGAGCGTGCGTACCAAAATTTGTTCGTACAATATGGGTATCAAACGAAAGTTGATAATGAGTGCTGCAATAAACGATATTATTAAGTTGCATATCTCAACTGGTTTCGAAGATATAATGATTCACATCGGACTCAGTCGATTACAAGTATGAACCAGGGATCAGTCTGGGTAGGTAGGAGTTTAGTCTTACTCGTCTTTAGCACGAAGTTGGGCTTGTCCCCCTAGGCAGTTCAAGCTCTTCATCGGCAACAGTTGGGGATGTCTTCTACCTTGCAGTGCTTCGGAATCCTGCTTATTACCTACGACTGCCCCTGTGTTCCTTTTTCATGTCATCCTAAAAAGTCACGTATGTCCAAAGGTTATATGTATTTGGAGATGTGTTGAAGCGCAAATCAATTGAAATAAATTTATTTTTATTGCTCATAAAAATTAAGCGAAATGTGAGTGCGTGACAGAAACTGCAGCGCAACAGCGGCAGCTTTGAGAAACACTTTCTGGACACAAACGCAGTTCATAGCTTCGAATATTTTTGGTTATGCGTTTGGTGTATCTTGACTTTGCTGGGAAGACTTGGCCAGGTCCATTTCTACATATCGACCCTCAACTTTCTATCAAAACCATACTTCGGAGGCAAGCGGTGTGGCAGCTAAGAAAGCACAATTCTAGTTTTTTCTTTCTTAGCTTATCAAATAAATAAATTTCTCCAACGCATCATTTGAGAATTTAGCAAAAATATCTGCAACATCAGCAACTTGCCACAAATAAATCTGCCGCTTGCAATGCGCAATTTGTCAATCAGCGTTTTACTATGATTTTTCTACACTTCAACAGCGAGATCACTTGTGACGTGCGTGCAGCTTGCTCTTGCCACGTAGCATAGTGACAATGCGCAAAAAAAAAAAAAAAAAAAAAACCTAGCGACCTAGTCAAGCGGCACTTCAGCAGCGCCCAGACGAATGGTAAACAATTCATCAGCATGTGTGCACTCGTGTTGCAAATTGTGCCGTTGCAAATGACGTTATTCATCACTGCGTCTAAGGCGATGGCAGCGAAATGCTGTGCAAGTGTTGGCGCTTTCAACAGCAATGCTTGCTTTGTTGCACGTATTCGCACGCTACAAACTCGTGTGTGACATGGCTATGTGGTTGTTGGTTGCCGGAACAAATGACTTGCATATGTGGCTTGGCATATTAGCTGATACCGCGTGCAACTTTGATTTGTTGCCACAACCTCACTTTTATTTGTTGCGTTCTTTCTTTCGTTCTTTTTATTTGGCTTTGTTTGCCATTTGCCATTTTTAGACGTTGGTTGGCTCTCAGCAGCTGTATAAAGTGTATTAGCCCTTGCAATGTGCAATATCTGCTTTAGCGCGCTGATTGACAGTTTTGTGCTCATGCCACATGCCACATGCCACAATGCCACATAGCTGCATGCTGCATACACACAACATTATTATAAACGGTTCGTCGCTCATTTCCCGCTTCATTGCAACATTTCTTTTTTGTTATATTGTTTGGGCTTACTATGCTTTGTTGCGTTTTCTTAGCGTAAATGGATATGTCGTTCATGCTGATAAGTATCTCGGGTGTTGCAAGAAGGCGTGCAGACAAGCAGCTCGATAAGGAATTTTGCTTGCTTTGAAATCGGTTCGATGTTTTCATCTCTTGCGTACTTTTCATCACTTCTTTTTTGTTGCGAATGGGCTTTGCTTGGATTTTAGTTTGTCAGTTTTTTTTACTTTTTTGTGGCAGTCAAAGTTTACACGGAATTGTTGTTGATTGATAACACCACAGGCGGTCCTTTCTTTGCTGTGCAACTTCTGCGTGTAGCTTCGTCCCGCCTTGTGTTGGTACGCCTTCCTTCTAAGTAAGTTTTTTTTTATACTCATAAGTGAATAAATAAAAACAATTGAGCCTAATTTATTGCTTCCTCTTTTTCGTTTTATTGTGCAGTTTTCATGTTTTTTGTTTCCCATAGTTTTTTTAAGGTTCTTGAAAGCTGGGTCAGCAGAATTGAAAAAAAAAATTAAAACTTTATCACGACATGTTCCAAAACCTCTAACTCAACACCTAACTTTAGCGCGCATGTTTGTTTTGAAATAAAAACTAGGGCTGTGCGATTAATTGATTAATCAACATTTTGATTATTCATAAATTACTATTACTATTATTACTCTAATAGATTAATTATGATTTTTGATTAATCAAAAAGGGTGTTTACTCGATTAATCAAGATTTTGATTCATCAAAATGAAATTTAATTGATTAACCGCCTTTTTGATTAATCGTTTTTTGAATAAAATGATTAATCATATATTGAAACGGCTCAAATTTAGAAGTTCCTTAATACTTCAACCATTTGTTGCATCTTCGACATTTTGCTCATTCGCGGTCGGACAACATCTCAAAATTTTCTAACATTTTTTTATTTTTTAATATTTTGAAGTATGTTTGGTTTTTAATTTTTCTTATTTTCAACGATTTCAAGGCAAACTTTCACATAAAAAAATGAGTAAATTAATCAGTTTTAGATTAACCATTTTTGAAAATACTCGAGTAACACTCGAGTAACACTCAGAATTTTGATTAATCAAGTAATCGATTAATTGAAAATTTGATTAATCAACTTACTCGATTAATCGAATAAAGGCACAGCCCTAATAAAAACCTTTAGCAAGATACAAAAGTCGACAAAAATTAAAAAATTTGTTTTTTTTTTTACTATCTTTCTCTATTCAAAGAATACTGCAACACTTTAAAAATTTCTCAAATATTCCCACAATTAAATAAATAAATTAAAATCAAAAAGTATTTACTTACAAACAAACTTGTTGACTGCATTTACATACCTACATCGCACTTATCTATGGAGTAAATGTTAATATTCTTTTATATCTGTGGGTAAATATAATTACGTTTTTTTCCATTTGAATACCCTAATAGCACATAGCAATAAATAGACCAAACACTTAACTCATTTGTTCAACACTTCAACTTATTGACATATGTACATTTGGTGTCACAACAACACTCCTTAGGCAAATCCACAAACATATACATATGTACATACATACATATATTTCATGCCAATTTAAAGCGAAATTATTTCATGCCATAGAGAATACTCGCGCTTATGATTTCTTATTTGTATTTGTTATATTTAATTTTTTCTTTTATTGTACAATGAAAAAAAAAAACAAATTTATTTGCTCAAAAGCACTTATGAGCCGACAAGAACATAAAGTTAAATAATTTGCTGGCACGACAAATAGACAGAGACACAGCAGTGGAACAGGCGCATAACTGAAATACAAAAATACACGATAGGCCGTATCAAAAAAAAAAAAAAACAATTTGAGTCAGAGTATGCAGAGTTTTTGCGATTAAAGAGAAATTATTTTTGAGGTAAAAAAAGTTTTTTTTTTTGAAGTAAACAAATTTTTTCAAGTCAAAAATAATATTTGTTTGAAGTCAAAAATAATAATTTTTGTAATAAAACTTTTTTTTTTGGTAAAAAATAAGATTTTTCCCGGCAAAACATTTTTTCATGTTAAAACACTGAAATTTTGAACTCAAAAAAAAAAAATAAAATAATTTTTCAAGTCAAAAATAATAATTTTTATAATAAAATTTTTTTTCGGTGAAAAATAAGATTTTCTCAGGATAAAATTTTTTTCGCGTAAAAACGAAGAATTTTTGACTCAAACAAAATTATTTTTTAGTAAAAAAAAAAATTATTTTTGAGACACATTTTCCAAGTAAAAAAAAAGAATTGTTGAATTCATAAAAAATAATTTTTCAAGTCAAGAAATACAATTTTTGAAATCAAAAACCATAATTTTTCAAGTCAAAAAAAAATTTTTTTTGAGTAAAAAGATTATTTATTTTTCCAAGTAAAAAAGTCAAACTTTTCAAGTAAAAAAAAATTACTTTTAATGTCAAAAAAAAAAATATTTTACAAGTCAAAAAGAATTGAACTTCAAATCAAACAAAAAAAAAATTTATTTTATGAAATTTTTGCCATTTTAGATTTTTTTAATTAAAAAAGACAGCTTTTTCCAGTAAAAAAGATTTTTCCAAGTCAAAAAGAAGAATTTCCAGAATTTTTCTAGTAAAAAAAAAAGATTTATGTCAAAAATTCAAAAATTGTCATGTAAAAAGAGAAGAAGTTTTCAAGTAAAAAAAAGCCATTATGAAAACTAGTGAATGCCAATTTTGGTGCAGCACAGCGTAGTAAGACAAAATATGTAACTTGGCTTGCTCCAGAATTTCCAGCGTTTTTCTAGATACTGTCAAATGCTCTCATTTTACAAGAAAGAAAACAAATAAAAATTGAAATAAAAAATCTGATAAAAAATAAGACATAAGTATTTGCACTCATCTGTAAGTATGTGAGTAAACATATTGCACGAGGGGGGAATGCACCATAAATCTATCATGGAAACACTTAAGAAACAGCAATTCTCGCCTGTACCAAAGACACAAATCTCACAAGCCAACCACAAACAACACGAAAAGCAACAAAATTTTTCGGTTTTTCAACTGTGCGGGTAGAGACGCTGGCGATGGCATAAAAATCAGACCGCGTGAAATGAAAGTGATGTGGCATTAGCGACAAATTTTAATGCGGCGTAAAATTAAAATTGTTGTTGGTTTTCTTTATTTCACATGATTTCGCATCAATTGCCTTACTCGTAGATGAGGGAGGCAAGTCGTTTGCTTATTTGGTGCTTGATAATTTTTCATATTTCTTGGTGCAGATGACATAAGCTCAGATCATTGACTGTGTAAATACATATGTAAGTATGTGGTGTTGTCTTACAATATGCCACTTGCGCTTCAGCACTGTGTAACTTCCTTGATTTCGCTTTTGATATGTATATATACATATATATATTTTTTCTTCTTTATTTTTGAAGTATTTTTGTCACACATCTAGAATCTCTTGCTTTCCACACTTTACAGGGGATTGGTAATTATATTCGTTTTAAAGCAGTCACTTTTGGAAAATCAGCGAGCACATTTCTAAATTTAAATGGGAAAGAAAAATTATTACACTTTAGGATAGGAGTCTGAGTGATTAAACGCTGGAAAGTGGAACTCTGTCATTCTCAAAAAAAAAAAAAAAATACATAATAATAATAATATTTAGCGTATTTAGCCGCAAACACTAAGCGATACTCAACTTTGGCAGCACTTATAATGGTGCTCCCATTTATTGTCAGATGATTGGCGTACTTCACTGCGTAATACCCAAAACGCTCAGGCGCCCAATTAAGGAATTAGATGAATTAGTAAATCGATTTGTAAATGTTCATCCCATTAGCATTCTTCAATTCAAAAAAAAAAAAAATCTGGTTTCAATCAAAGCGCTGTCAAAATCTTGACCAAAAGCAAATCAATTGCACTTCCTCCCACTCAATTCCATTTTACTAGAGTGGTGTTTTATTGATATTGTTGTAACAAATTTACGATTCGAAATGAAGAATAATCCATCAGAATAAAAAAAAAAAAAAAATTATTCTGAGTGATAGCTGCCTCAGCGATAAACTTGGTACTTCCCAAAGCGTGGCCGTGTGAGTCGCAGAAAAGTGTATTTGGAAATCAAACAGATTGGCGCCTGAGTTCGCGCAGATGCCGTGTGTGGCCTATTATGAGTGAGGCGTTGAGTGATTGACGCACTGACTGATGTGCTAACCTAAGTCGCTTTTTTTTAAGATGAATGAGATATATATTATTAGGGACTGAGTGTTGGGTCTATAGCGGTGGTATTTAATTTAGTTGTTTGAGTTATTAAGTTTTTACGATTTTCGTGAGGAGCAGTCGTAATGTTGCACTGCATTTTAAGAATTATAAAAGATGAACATATTTTTCTATTTCGTTTGACATTTTTAATTTTCTCATCCTGTGTTTTATACTTAAATCTGCTTCACTGAATTTTGATGAGCTTTTTACTAAGTTTTTTGTATTTACTTTTTGCTTGTTTTAATTTTGTTTTTTTTTGTTTCCACTCAACGCTGTTTGGCTTTGTTTTGTTTGTTTTGTTTGTCTTTTATGGTTTGTTGTTAATTTGAAAATGTACTTTTGTAGTTGGTATCTTATTCGGTGTTTATTATTTTCTTCAGCTTTTTTTATTTTCTTTTTTGATCTTTTTTGTGGACGTTTTTACTACTTTCACGCTTAGATTCACTTTCATTGCAGCAAAAGGCAACTTAAATTATTCATCATTCAACTTGGGCGTACGAGAATATTTCAATACTTCTAAGAACTACAGAGGGTGGCTGATTTTTCATTAATATTAAAATTGTTAGTCAAAAGTTCTAAAATAAAAAAAAAAATATTAAAATTGTCTCGTTGTCTGATGAGACTATCACTTTTGAGGCATTAAAGTATGTTGCAAACGTTGGGAATATTTATGCATTCTAGAGAAATCTGCTAACAATTCCAAAAAAAAAAAAAACAAATCCTACTTTCCGCACAATAAACTGTTTTGAAAAATATTTAGGCTCTGAAAAATAAAACCCACAGTGAGAATCATGAAAATTTAGTCTATTTAACAACAATTTAAAAATTCCTCAACCACCAATAAAAAGTAAAAAAATTTAAAAACTTTTTAAGTCTCCAACGCAAACAAACCCAAATTGAGCGCCATTAATTAGCACTTAAATTAGTTTGTAAATGTGTTAAATACCAAACTTAATTCACACATTTCTTACCATCAATTAATGGCTGCTAAACCGAAGTAGATACATAGTTAGAACGGACTGCAAGCATAGCAAACCGTTAAAGACATGTCTGCCTGGCAAGAAATTTTTCTCTCTCTTAACTTGTGAAAACTTTATTTTTCTCACATCTAACTTAAAACACAAACAAATGAAAATTCAAACCATCTTCACTTCACTTACCGGCAATTTGTAATGTGGCCTTACGACTCACCGCCTTGCCCACATGATTCTTTGCCACACACCAATAGATGCCACTGTCCTGTTCCTTTTTGCTCATCATAGTGCGATAGAAAAAGAGCGCACCATCCTTGAATAGAACGCGATGAGATTTCTTTTCGTTTGTGTTGACTGGTTCGCCATCCTAAGAAAATGCAGAAAAAGAAAAAGAAGCGCAATGTGTAAATATTTATGCTAAATGCAAGAAGAAGGTGAAAAGTTTAAAATAATAGAAAAACGAGAAAGCAAAAAAAAAAAAAAAAAAAAAATTTGAGAAGAACTTGGTTTATGATATATCTACAGGTAGGGCTAGCTGCTCAAGTAGCGCGTTTTGAGTTAAATATTTTATTCAGAAATCATGTTAGCTGCCGCTTAAATGAGAAAGTGAACTACCAGGTAGAAATCAAAATTGTCTTCGGTGCATTTACTGAAGAATAGCTTCTTACAATCTTTTGGGGCTGCTTCGACCCGAGCCTTTTATGTTTGTCGCAATTTAATTTCTCTGACCTTTTCCCAGTCTTCTGGGAACTTCTTATATAACCTGAGCTTATTCTATTTGTCTCAACATAATTTCTTTAACCTTCTCCTAGGCTTTTGGGAACTACTTCGGGAACTTGAGGTTACTCTCTTTGTCTCAATGTCTCAAAGTAAATTCTTTGGGCCCCCGCTCGCTTTGTTCGCGTGGATAAAGTTCAGTACTTTCTTTTGAATTTAGAACACTCATCCCACTCGCTCTCGCTCTTTCTTACTACATTTACACTGAGCTGAGCCCTGCTCCTCGACTAAATCTCTCTAAATAATTTTGAAAAATAACTCCTCAGGGTGTACATGACAATACAAAAAAAAAAACACTATGCACCGCACCTTACTGCAAACACTCTATCGCAGTGTTTACTTAAAAAAGTCAACTTTTATTTTAACCTACTCTCTGTGGGTTTAACGTCGCAAGAAGATACATTTCAACCAGCCTGAAAAAGACAAACCGCAATTTTTTACAACACAAACTTTTGCGGTCACGCTACAGAGTTGCTCTTTTTGTTGCTTTAGTAACGGGACAATGTGTGGCATTTTGAAGTTTTAGCAACAGGTAGATTAAATTTAAATTTAGTAAATTAAGCCGCAGTGTGAGTTGAGTGTTGCCAGCCACTTTCGTTTTTACGTGATGCAGTTTTGTTTGCAAGAGACAAATGCGGTCATGAAGTGCGTTTTCTTTCTTCTCTGCGGTTATGGTGTAACTTAAAAAAATAATTGCAAGTGAAGGTGAAATATTTGGTTAACTTAAAAGGAGGTAATTATACGTATATGAGGGTTATATGGTTAAGAAAAAATAATTGTCTTCAATTTTATAAATAAAAATGAACGTGTCTGTTTTTCTTTTATAGGCTTCCAAAGCACTTAACCTATTTTTGTGAAATTTTCATAGAAAATTCCTATACCATAGGCTATATATGGTTTTGGAAAAGTGGGCAGTGCCACGTCCACAGTCTATATAAAATTTAAATTCTCCAAAACACTGAAAGTTGTTTGTGTAAAAGCATTCTATTTGGGTATAAGTGTACTTTGGTCAGGATTTGCATAACTTTGGAAAAGTGCCCAAATAATAAAATCGTACAATTTCTTAATTTTACGCATCACAATGTCTGCCAGGTCTACTTGTTAAATACTGAAATTTAAAGCTTGAAAGTTGCTTCTACAAATTTTAAATAGTCCAGCAAAAAACAAAATTATTCCTGAGAATATCCGAAATAATTTATGGATCTACTGTTTGAGTCTAATTCTTTTATCCTTTGCGGCTTTGATTACACCCAGAAAAAATAGCGCTACCCACTTCTCTCACACTTGCTATTCTAACGGACTTCCTCAGCAATTTTAAAAGTTAAAATTTAATTTCTTACTGCTACAAAATATCGTGCGCTTCTCGTATTTTTCAAAATTAATAAAAAAAAAATTAGTTAACATAGCCATACATTTTTAAGTAAGTCATCTAATCCTCAGCTCAATACCCATACACTTCACTTAAATCTTAAATACTTTCTAGCCGCCGCTCTTTCTAAATAAATGTTCCTTGCACGTTTCCATTACTTATTCCTATCTACAGACAAAAAGTCCTGCGCTGGCACACCAGTATGGCTGCCACATGTGCATAAATATATCTACCTTTTTCAAATTTATTACAATTCAAATTGTAAGCGACTTTATTGCTATGGCATTGCCGGGATTTGCATTTTCGTTTGTTTTATTCAACGAAAGTCGAACAAGTTGTATGAGTAGGCAAAGCAAAAAAAAAAAAAAAAAAAAAAAAAACAGAAAACACAAAATCAATGGTATTGAGCGCAGAATTAAATGAAATTCCAGGCACATGTGCCAAATAGTGTAAGGTATGAAGACAACTTTATACATATGTATGTATGTATGAGTGTAGCCAGCCATGCTTGAAAAAGTAGTGAATTTAATACAATAACGAATAGTAATCCACTGCAAAATGCACTCACAACACACATAGCACGGCAAGTTGATTTTATATCCTTATTTTGCCGTGTGAAAAAAATCATTGAGTGATAATGTGTGTGTGTGTTGACGTTGTTATCCTTTCAAACTATTTATTTGCTACACAGCACACAGACTTACCTTAAACCATTCAATTGACGGCTCCGGTTTGCCTTCGACTTTGCAATTCAGTGTGGCAGGTTCATTCTTTTTCACAACCAAATCTGTTGGATGCTCGATTATACGCGGTGATTGATATTGAGCTGCAAAAGAGAATGAAACAGAAAAAACAACATTTGTGAAATGTGAATGTATAAGAAAAACTGTTGAAATGTAAAAAAAAAAATAGAAAAAATTCACATTTTTAGTTTGTTAAAAATAGAAATAAATTTCAGATAAAAACAAAGCGCTTGACTTCAATATGGACTATCAATTTTATGGCGGAGTGACAGCAGTTGAGATATTTTCTATTTACGGCGCTCAAAAGGGTTAAACTGTTTTCGTGTATTGCAGTATTGCTGGAAATTTGAGCAGATGATTTTTGAAGTTAACTTCTTTGTATTTTTTTTGAAGTAGATCGATGTTGGAATAGAATTAGGAAGGACTGATATTTTTTCGAAATAGTTGTCAGGACTTTTTGACGTTGAGTTCGGTAACTTTTCAGGACTTTTTAGAAATTGTTTGCTTGGGTGTCGGAAGCTATCAGGATAGTTTCGAAATAGTTTTCGGCATTTTTCAGGATCAGTTCTATACCTTTTTGGGATGATTTTCGAACTTTTTCGACATTTTTTTAAAATATTTTTTTTTTTTGTTTTAATTTTTTCAGATCATTTCGGGTTATTTTCAGAAGGCACTTTTTGAGGATCGGTGCGGTTCCTTTTCGGTACTATTTCGGAATTGTTTTCTTGAATTTTTCTTGAGTCTTTCAAAATAATTTCGAAACAAATTTTTTGGGCTTTTTCGTGACTTTTTTGGTATCATTTCGGTATTAGTACCGAATAATTTTGGGATTATTTAATGGTTTTGAATGGTCGAAAAAAGTGCTGAAATGAGCAAAAAAAAAAAAAACTCTGAAATGATCCCAAAAAAGTGAGGAAGGAGACAATTCTGAAAAATGTGCATGGAAGAATTTTTTTAAAAGAACTTAGGATCCTTTCATTGTATTATAACATATGCGTCCCGGTTTCCACAATAGTATGCTGTTTTTACTAGAGGAACTTGGGTTCTTTGGGCGTTCTAGCTGGGCAAGTGTATCAAAAATAAAGGTTCGAGCGAAATCAATACCCAGCTCCTTTTCTTATGCACACTGCTAATATTTTTTTTGCTACTGTAAGTACCAACTAGTATTTTTACTTTTTCCTGTGTTTCAAACACACGTTCAAATACTACAAAAAATTTATTCAAATTTGGTTTAAATATTTTTGTTTGGAAACATTGCACATGCCCGTAGTGGCACTCCAACCATTCGATTCTAGTTTATTGCCGAATGGTATTTGTGTTTGCAAGGATTTGAGTCCTTCTGAATTGTTGTTAACTAAGCCGATATAGACGCTGATGCAACTACAAAAATATATTTTGTTTGTTTTTCATTTGACCAAAGTTGATTTTAGTGTATTGGACAGCGAAGTGTCGAAGTGACACGCAGATTATTTTGTTTCCGACGTGTCGATTATTTACATTTTTATTTCATTTATTTACCAAGCTTTGAATAACAATTTTGACACGTCCAATGTAGAGGATTAGGGCGGAAGGTGAATCGAATAAATATGAACAACAATTCTTTTAAAAAAGTGGAAGATGCATTGATTTATTTCTAATTTTTTGGGGGTGAGTGTCAAAGCCTTGGATAGTCGTTCTAGCGCCACTACCAAAAAAACAAAAACAAATTCAAAATATTTCGCAATTAAAAACAAAGCCATTACAAAGTTAATACGTTTTTCGTAAATTATGCTCAAACTTAATTTGGAAATTTACAACAAATTTGAAAGCGGGTGAGTGCGTCATCTTGTCTCAATTTTATTTACAGCTTCAAGCTCTTTTGCAAAATTCGTCCTTTTCAATATTCTTGCATCATACATTCTAGCGGCATTTAGATTGCATTTTAAGCGTAACGAAGCCCTCTATGAACTGTCAAATTAATTAAAATTGTGCAGACACCGCCCACAGTAAGCTAGCGTCTTTGAGCTTATTAAAAGTACTTAGAGCAACGATACGGGGTGTACCTTGGCTTTTTTGCATAAATTCCAGCTTTAGAAAATGAAAAAATTTCGCTACGCGCGTATCGATATAAAACTCATTAAAAATGAAAATCACGTTTTTGTGAACATTGTGCGAGTTGTCGCATGTCTCCATAATCAAAGACAACGTGCAACAGCTCTTACGTGCCTCCTTTTATGCGCTCTTGTGTCGTTCATCGTCTACGACCCATCATTATTATGCATGTTCAACAAATTATTAAAATGCCACTTAACGATCGGGTTGCTGAGCGCATACATATTCGCCCCCCTCAATCAACGTACTAGCAGGAGTCAATGCTTTTTATGGGAAAATCGCATACGAGGTTGGACAAATAAGTTTGTAGAAGTGATGCACCAGTGTTTCTCGAGTTGCGATGGTAATGGATCTGAAGTTAAAAGGTTAAAGGTGTGTATGTAAGTGAAGTACTCGTAATAGGTAGAGACCCGAAATCGATATGACCGTTCCACCTGAGACAACCAATATATTGACAAGGTGAAAAGCTCTGATACGGTTTTGCAAACTTAAGCTATGTCTTTAAAATATTTCATAAACTGTCTACGAATTACAATTCAACGGTCGAATGAAAAAAAAAATGATCAAAGCCTATGCACCTTAGCAACACAACATCTTAAGTACATTTGGTTCTATTTACTTAACTGCGCTACCTCGTACGTCTGCACATTGTCACAACGTTAACGAGTATAACTAGCTGAGATTGCTAAGCATACACATTTGATGGCTGATGCTGGTACGCTGTTGATTCAGTAAACAGTTAAGTAATAGAAATATTATCCTGCAATGAGTTGATCAACGTCAAAGTCAACTCACTGCAGGCAAGCGCCAACTTGTTGAGGGATGATGTGGTCTGCCATGTTGGCGCACAGTTCCACCTTTCCCCCCCACTACACCACACACACACACACAATAAAGTTGACAAGCATTTGCGTCTGTGAGTATTTTGTTGTCGTCTTTGGTTGTAGGCAAACAACTTGCAACATGACATTCAGCCAGGAAGGCAACCACTTCGACGTAAATAGTTATTGAGTGTGACCGTTGCGTTGTGGGTAAAAGAATCAAATAGAGTTTGGCTACGACGAAAATAACAAAACACCAAAGTTAGTGCAATGACAAGTTGGTGCGACGGTAGAAGAGTAGAGTAAGTGTGTTACGGAATGTGGCTTGGATATTGCTATTATTAATGTCAGTGGCGAAAACCAAAAAAAAAAAACAAGCAACAAAAATGGTAGCCACAAAGCCAATAGAAGCATGAACATAAACAACGTTAGAACCGAGAAGGAACATGCAGCGCAGTAGAAACCACAACCACAATAACAACAACAACAGTAAAATCGAAAGCACTTTTATTGTCGCACCACTTCTGGCCAATGCAATTGACATTGAGCAGGCAAATTGTTGCAAGTAGCTGGTAGCGAGTCGAGCTAGTTTGTTGCCATGTTACACGTGTTGTGCATGTACTTACATACATACATACATACATTAACGGAGGGAGCACTTGGTTTAGCTCATTGCCGGCACGATGCACACATCAGCTTGCACGTGTATTTATGGTGAATATTTAAATTGCTAAACACCGTCAAAAAAAGCGGCATCCAGACACTGTCAGGACTAATAAGGAAGTGGACAGAATTTGGGGTGGAGGTTGGAGTGCTGGCAAATGAAAGCTCTTCCCTGTTTGGTAGTGCAGTGAGCTGGTTTGGTTGCGACATAGTTTAACGGCGGTCGTTATTAGCAACCGCCATCACCAATCGAAACCACAATGTATGCCCCAACCTACCGCCGTTCACATGCGGAGCTACTTGTCGCTTATTTTAGTATGTAAATCAGTTTGCTTCATGCAAAAATAGCAAATGCCAATGTAGTTAATAAATAAGTCTATAAATAAATTTAGGCTTGTGTATACTAGGGTGGCTTGACAAGCATTATTATTATTTTTTCAAACGTCAGAATACAGTGACTTTCAAACTGCGCGATCCTATTGCCGTGTCTTTCAAACTTTTACGGTTGCTTTTTATTTAAACCAGCTATCAGAATACAGTGACCTTCAAACTGCGCGCTTCTACTATGTGCTTTCCAAACTTCTAGAGTTGAAAGTTTTTAGTTTTTATTTTAGACTAAAATCAGGTGGTGTAGATGTTTTATTAATTACCCAGCTCTCTCGTGTTTTAATTAAAAACTTATATCTTTTTTAAAGTTTATGCTCATGATACTTTCTCTAAAAATGTCCTGCGATTACGAAAACTTAAAAACTAAATTTCTATCTGCCTCTATGATGGGCGCGCTCACATGAAATGTGTTGTATCGATAGGTAGTGACGAGCGTATCCCTAAAACATATACCAAACTCTCTAAGGTAAGTCCTTACTGTCACAGCAGTTTTACCCACATTAAATGTTGTTGTAAATGTTATGACCAATTGTTTTGTGCGAGTTACCTGTCTATGAGATACGTTAGTAGAAAATCACTTGCCAAACCACAAACCAACTCGACTCATCCCATCTTATACTGCAAAACCAATGACTTTTCATGCTGACACACCAAGCACGCAGTGCCCACGTTGACATCACGAAGTCACACAAAAGCAAAAGCCCTTAAATGGTTACAGACTTTGTTGTTGTAACTGATGGCCAATCGCCTCGTTGTGTCTTTTTTCTCGTTTTCTCCTCCAACTCCAATAACGTGGCTGTCACTTAATTAGCATACTTTGATTACATTATAATTATGCGAATGGTTGGTCCTGCTGCTTCTGTTGCCACCACTGATGTTCCACTACAGTTTGCTCCACTTGAGTCTTGTTGGTCTTGCAGTAGTCGTCCATGTGGGAGACTGTGCTGTCAATTTGTTCATTTTGTGGCTATTTACTTTTAACAGACACATTTGGTTGCACAGCTACTCATTGCTCTATGTATTACTCATAATGAGTATTCGAAATGCATGTGATGACCCTTTTCAATTTTAAATTTTATTTTCAGTTTTTAATTTTCTTGTTCTTCTTTTACCACTCTATATCATTTAACTGTTTATAATTTTAATTGGTAATGGCTGGTTATTGCCACAAATGTGCAGCTCGCTTACATGTTTGCCTCGAAGGTATAGCTCTACCTTTTGTTTTTACTGATTTTATCATAATTAACTTAATTAAACTTTGCTGAATGAGGTTGGAATATGTATCTTACAATGTGAGGAGCATTCGCTGCCTCGGTTCATGCTGCTTCGGCAGATGCCAGCTTCGAAAAAGTACAAAAAACTAAATTAATTTTTTGCTTTTGGGTCACATTCCTGCTTTAACAGTGACGGCATAACTGACAATCAAATCCCAAAAGCTGACTCCTCATTAAATGCTCACCAGTATTGCAGCCCGCTTGGATGCTATTTCGTCAGTGTAGTCTCGGATCCGTTCATACAACACTAAAAACCTCGAAGCACGGCCTTCAAGGAAAGTAACTGCTCGAAGTCTTTTTTTACTCCAATCAAATTTCAGTTACATGAATCACCCGGTATGAGTTCTAGCGGAGAATAACCAATACCGATATTTTAGTGCCGCTCACAAGACCCTCTCGTAAAATAAACCTCCCCCCCATGCTATACAAATATTTAACAGCAATTCAAAGAGGTATACAGCATATTTTAATGAGGTTCAAACAAGAGCTGCCACAGGGCGATGCAGGAGTATAAAAACCAAAATTGTCACAGGGTGTTACCCCATAAATTTTAAGCTTATTTTCTACATTTTCACTGCATAAGTAGAGTCGATATGCAATGATTGAATAACCACAAATCTTTACGAACTCCAACGTATAAATATTTATAAAATTTGTATGGAAAATAATAAGTGCCTAAAAGTATGCAAGTTCTCAGACCCCATAATTACATGGAGAAGGAGTTTCAACACGTTTAAAAGCGCAGCTCTTCTAATAAGATTTCAAAATTTTTTCTCCGTCTTTTAGGTCACACGAACCATCTTTTATCCGAGTTTTTATCTACTGATGGTTTTTAGCGCCGCTCTTCTGTAATACCCCCATTCACACATTTCATCAATGACATGCCTTTACCACTTTTGAATTTCGTATCCTCAAAAGACGTCGCTTTGCAATTACAATTTCTCATTCCACCAAGTCGTCATATCATCACGCATTACTTTAATTAAAACTTAATCCGCTCCAAAGTAGCACAGCCACCGCATGAACACACATTTCGTTGCATACCCAAAAGGCGCAATCGTAAAGTAAGTAGTGCAATAAGCAATTGCTGTTCACGCTTATGAATAAACGCATATTATCCATCATTATAATGCATTTTAGCGCTTAAGAAACAAATCACCGAATACTCAACACCAGTAATCAAGTTTGAAAAATGAGGCAATAAGATGTTGTGCGATATATCAACGCCTTCTTAACTGTGTAGCATACAAATAGGCGCAAAGGCAAGCATTTTTTTTTTGCAAAACGAATAAAGATAAAATAACGTCTAAAAGTCGTCGCTCTATTTGTGGTTGAGCGCGGGAAGTGGGGGTGTGGAGTTTGTCTTCCATGCATATGTGATTGGTGGTGTCAAATTCAAACGCCCTCGCATTTATTCAGCTACTTGAGTATTTATTTAATATTTTTATGATTGCCTGGAAAGTTGTGCAGTTGTTGTTTGTTAGTGTGCTGCGGGCGTTTTGTTGTCACGCACTGCGTTCGTATGTATGTATGTGTATGTAAGTATATTATTGTTTTTATTTGTGTCATGAGTAGTTAAAGGCAATAATAATCATTGATATGCAGGCGCCAATACAGCAATATTTTTTCAATAATACAACCCTGCATTTGTGTGGTAGTTACTACCCTGTAGGAAAATCAGAACGAGAACTGAGGTTACAAAATGCATATTTCGATAGAATTTTATTGGCGAAACCCGGCAATTTTAAGAACTCAATCTTTCTTCTTGCTGCCAATCAGGGGAACGTCTCAAGGGCTGCAAAATTATAACATCTGACGGAAGAAATTTTCTTTTTTAAATTTTTGGTTAGGCTTTTTTTTGACCAATGTATTTTAAAATGCAAAATAAAAATTTTTTTTCCTTTTACCCGACGTTTCGCTAGTCTCTCTAGCTTCTTCAGGGGGACATCTGTTTATTTAAAGAACAACATAAAACATTAAAAAACAGGTAGTAAAATACAAGAATGAAGACTAATATTACATCACATTTTTGTATACACATATGTAAATACATGATAAATATCACAAATCAACACATAAACATTTATGACACTTACATATTTATGTTACATTAAACTTTAAAATTATTCTAAAAAATATATAGGTATTATTTGTACCATTCTTTTGTGGTATCATTGTCATACTAAAACTAATAAATTTGTCTATAGGCATAAGGTGTACACAGCGGCGACGTCATCGGTATCTTCCTTTTTGTTTATTGTTTTGTCTCTGTTTTGTAAAATTCGTAAGCTTTCCAATGTTAGTCTGGTTTTTCCTTGTTTGTTTTTGTCAATTATTCGTATGTTGGCTAAATCAGCTGTATGGCCGTTTTCTGTTGTGTGCTGTTTTCGTTTAAAGTGCTTAAAGACGTGCTCCTTTATGACTCCTTCGAAGTGAATTTACTTGCAAACAAAACTTTTCCTCAGAGCAGCAGTACCTTTAATACATTTGACAGCAGCTTATATGTGACGGACCCACTGCTCACCACTGCGTTGCGATATCAGCACATACACACTTTGGCATGATTGTCGTGTGATGTGCTTTATACATCCAACCAACACGTAAAACACATTTGGCGCTGGCGAATTATAAGCATTGTTGCATGCAACATTTATCCATTTAAATATATGTATGTCATCCACAGACACGTATTAATATCCCTAAGCGCACACACATACGCACGTCTTTAGCTCCCTGGTGGCGCTAAAGAAAAAAGTCACCACATACATACATACATACATATGTATATGTATAAGTGCCTAAGTAGATGTACATGCGAACTCATATGTGTGTGTGTGTGTACAATTTTTATTATCTTGGCACTTGCATTATTGACTTTTTGCCAAAAGTCAAAAGCTGTCAAAATGTCACATTTGCCAATTTTGTGGAGAAGTGGGGCAGGAAGAATTGTGTCAGGAAATATGAGATGACAAAGTAAGCATATATTGCGGGTGAGTCGTCTAACAACTCAAGTGGGGGGTCGCATGCTTCTTGTAGTGTTATGCTATGCCATGCTATGCTATGTGTGCTGCATGATGATGGCATTATTGTGTGGTGGGCAGACGTGTTCTTTTGGGTTTTGCGATTAGGAAAATATGCATTACTGCACGTACGAGTCAAACTACCAGCAGCATCATGAGCAACTGTCAATTATTCTGACAGCTTCATCCATAAAATTAATACATAAATACATACATGCTATGTTTTTAGTGTAGATATGTTGTGAAGATTGCAATAGAGTAGTAGACAATTTATGTGCGCTTAAGAGAATTGAAAAATAAAAAACCAAAAATCATAGATGCCACGAAAGAGTTTTGTAAAGCGGAATTTCAGGTGTTCCTTAAAAGCACTGGCTTCACTTGTTCCCTTCCCTAACTTTTCTTTCAAATTTCTGTTTCTGCAAATTTTATGATTTTTTCATGCAAATTTATTTTTAATAAACAAACCATTTAATTATTTATATCACTAACATATTTCACCAACAACAATTTTCTCGCTAGAACTTGTTAAATATGCACGCAAAAATAATTCACTCACAGTTGGCCGCAAATAAACCCAATTCGTCACCTGTCCAACTACCAACAACCAAAGAAATACCGCTCGTTTGTACAATTTCACAGTTGCGCCTTTTTCACATGACATTTACAACGAGAACAACAATAACAAAACCAAACACTGTCATCATTTTTCTTTGTAAACATTGGCATTGCGGGCGTCAGTTCCACGGTAAAAACTGTCACTCGCGAAAGTGACCAATGAGTTGACGCCTTTTCGCGCATAATAATTAAGTATTTCTTTTGGTAGTGGCGCTTACTAGACACGAAGTAGCGCCTTTTGTGTATTTATTAAAACAATACAACAAACAACAAGCGATGTACATATGTATGTAGTAGGAGAAAACATTGAAACGAAGGAGAATACATTTTTAAAAGAAAAAAAAACGTAAATCCCCTTAGCACGCACGTCGGCGAAAATTAATTAATATTTAATATGGAATAACAACAAATGGTGTACGTGGTAATAAAGACAAATAATTGCAGTGTTGGGTTAAGGTGTTACCATTTTTAGTACTATAATTTACTTGGTGGTGATACAGCAGCATAAATATATACATGCGATGTATAAGTGGACGGCTTTTAGTGTTAGTACTTTCTACTTATTGAGTTTTCTAAGAACTCAGTTGCTTTTGAGGTTAGTTGTTTTTTATTTTTTGTTGTAGTCGATATTGATAAAATGGCTTTTCTATCAAGAATTTTTGAGTAAGTTTCAAAGGATTGCACTCCACTCACTCCTAAGTAATGCCCAATGCACCTTTTAGATACAGCTCATGCAGCTCTCTGCTTTGCCAGCTTCCCCTTCTTACAAACCACCAATACAATCATTAAAAATTTGTATAAAGCGTGAATGTTTTATGTGAATTTTGTCAATAACTAACAGAAATAAAAATCATTCACAACGACTCTTATGAGCGACACACACACACACACATACAAATAAAAATAACTTTAAAGTTTTTGCCTCCCATCAAAACGGTCTAGTCGTTGCAACACGTATCCGCGCAATAAAAGTGTCAAATTTGTTAAACAAATGTTTCTATCTTGTAAATATCATTTGTAGCAGCGACGAAAATTACCAATCAAAGCACAAGCAGTGGAGGCGGCGAAGGCGCAATTGGAGCAGCGACAAAATGCATTTACGCAACACCGTACTAAGGGCCAACCTATGTATGTGTGTATGTGTCTGTCACACCCTACAAATCCATTCCTACACATGCTAATGTCTGCACATGTTCGTTATTAATGGTCCAATGCTATTTTTAACAAATCGCCAATGATTTTTATGTTAACAAAATGACATGAGACGGCCGTTTAAATGTCAATCAAATACATGAAAAGCTTGAATGCATTCCCACTTTGAGTGACATGTTAGACGCGTTGGGGATATATGGGAAATTGAATGGTGAAAGCTTTAAGGTATAAAATTTGAATTTGGAGAACAAAAGTTTGAAGAATTATTGCCCCAATGATAGTGATTGGTCTGAAGATGACGGGGTAACAGAAATATTATTTAATTTCTTTTTTATATTTTATTTTATTTGGCTTTATTTTTCTCCTTTAAGGGTGTACATTAAGCATCGGTTATATATAACAAGATCCTTAACGCTATTTATCAGGTACATTTCATTGTTTTACAATTGGTTTAAAATCATGTGTTAACGTACATATGTATATACATATGTATATTAGAATTTATAATTAACAAAAATTTTCTTAACTTATTGCATGCTTAAAAATTTTCTTACAATAGAAGTTGTCGATAAAATAACAGCCTTCTGTATTGCTCGTCGCTTTTCGGTAAGTTGAAGCTTCTCAAGGCTGCAGTTTAAAGATTTTGGGATGATTCCTGTAGAGGATATAATAACTGGGATGATGTCAACTTTGTCTACTTTCCACATCTCCTTTATTTCGTGCGCTAGACTTTGATATTTTCTGAGCTTCTCCGCAAAGCACTCTTGCAGGTTGTGTGTATTTGGTACGGCTATATCTATTAGGTACCCCTGATTGAGTTGCTTGTCAACAATAGTTATGTCGGGTCTATTGTGCGACAGGCTATGATCTGTCAAAATAGATCGGTCCCAATATATTTTGAAGTAGTTGTTCTCAAGAATTGCTTCTGGGTTGTATTTGTAATACGGGCACTCCTCAATAATTAAATTGTAACGCAGCGCTAGTGACTGGTGTATGATTTTTGCCACCTGGTTATGCCTTAATAGGTATTCCGTGGCCGCCAACGTTACACATGCACCGGTGATGTGGTGGATTGTTTCTGGCTTCCTCTGGCATCGCCTACAATTATCGTTTTCAATTGGGGCACGCATAACATACTTGCAGTGGTTTCTCGTTGCAATTACTTGGTCTTGGATAGCCAGCATGAACCCCTCAGTTTCGGCGTATATTCCAGAATTTACTAGCCATTCATTGGATGCTTGTTTGTCTACTTCCGTATGTTCCAGAGCATAAGCGTGTCTTCCATGGATAGCTTTCATTTTCCATTCTTGGTTTAATGTTTGCAAGTGTTCTACTTCTGTAGGGGGATCTACTGTATTAAACTCTTGCAGATTTAGCGGTGAATACTTAAAGTCTGCTTCACATATAGCCTTTAATAGCGAGCTCTGCTGGTTGTGGAAGTAAAGACGTAGCTTATAAATACATTTTCGGTGAAGATGCTTTATATCTACCATGCCACGTCCACCTTGACAACGGGGTAGGTACAGACGCTCTATAGCAGATTTAGGGTGGTGGGCGCCAAACTTTGTAAGGAGAGTTCTAGTTGACCTTTTTACGCTCTCCAACTCTGTGTCAGACCATTTTATGGTGCCGAAAGTGTATGTAAGAACGGGGACCGCGAATGTGTTTATGGCTTTGAAAAGGTTGTTTCCATTTAGGCAGGACTTTAATAATCTTTTAACCCTCTCTAAATATTCCGTTGTTGTGCTCATCACTATTTCACTGTGCTGTGTCCTTCGCGCCTGCAGTAGACCTAAATATTTATAGCTCTCGGTCTCGGACATGCTTTCTATTACTTGGGAGTTGCAAAGCTGAAAATTTCGCAAGACGGGTCTCCCATTTACTACACTTAATCTGCGGCATTTATCTATTCCGAATGACATTCGAATATCTTTAGAGAAGTCCTCTGTGACTTCCAGTTATTTTATTTTATTTTATTTTATTTTATTTTATTTTATTTTATTTTATTTTATTTTATTTTATTTTATTTTTAAATTGTATTTCATTTTATTTTATTTTATTTTATTTTATTTTATTTTATTTTATTTTATTTTATTTTATTTTATTTTATTTTTAAATTGTATTTCATTTTATTTTATTTTGTTTTATTTTATTTTATTTTATTTTGTTTTATTTTGTTTTATATTATTTTATTTTATTTTATTTTATTTTATTTTATTTTATTTTATTTTATTTTATTTTATTTTATTTTATTTTATTTTTTTATTTTATTTTGTTTGTTTTATTTTATTTTATTTTATTTTATTTTGTTTTATTTTATTTTACTTCATTTTATTTCATTTTATTTTATTTTATTTTATTTTATTTTATTTTATTATATTTTGTTTTATATTATTTTATTTTATTTTGTTTTATTTTATTTTATTTTATTTTGTTTTATTTTGTTTTATATTATTTTATTTTATTTTATTTTATTTTATTTTATTTTATTTTATTTTATTTTATTTTTTTATTTTATTTTGTTTTGTTTTATTTTATTTTATTTTATTTTATTTTGTTTTATTTTATTTTACTTCATTTTATTTCATTTTATTTTATTTTATTTTATTTTATTTTATTTTATTTTATTTTATTTTATTTTATTTTATTTTATTTTATTTTATTTTATTTTATTTTATTTTATTTTATTTTATTTTATTTTATTTTATTTTATTTTGTTTTGTTTTATTTTATTTTATGTAATTTATTTTATTTTATTTTATTTTGTTTAGTTTTATTTTATTTTATGTTATTTTATTTTATTTTATTTTATTTTATTTTATTTTATTTTATTTTATTTTATTTTATTTTATTTTATTTTATTTTATTTTATTTTATTTTATTTTATTTTATTTTATTTTATTTTATTTTATTTTATTTTATTTTATTTTATTTTATTTTATTTCATTTTATTTTATTTTAATTTATATAATATTGCACAGCTTGGAACTTGTTCGTTCATTAGTATTACTTTCAAAGCCTGGACAAAAGTTCCTTATTGTCCACATAGGAACACGCTTTGAACCAGAAATTGCACTAGTTGTTGAATTCCTTGCAGGGTGCAAATGAGTTTGTGAATGTATTTGTGTGTGAGTGAATACGTTCAAGTCGTGATGCACGTGAGGCGTTGATTTGCGCTAATAAAATCAACCAAAAGGCGCTACAAAATAAGTGAGCACATAAAAAACGAAACCAAGATCAAAATCTAAATGAAATGCGATGCTATAAAAAAATATAAAATTTTAACAATCAAACAGTAGTAAAATTTTGCAAAACATTTTGATAGTTAACAAAACAGGCAGGAGATGAAGCTAGTCTGAAAGCGCCGATGTTGCAAATGAAAATACACAAAGTAAGAGTGGCAAGAAAGTAGTAACAAGATGCATCATAAAAAGCGCAAAATAATAGCAGCAAAAGATATCAAGTAGCAAGCTGTAGCGCGGCAGATGCTGCAAACAATGAATGACCAAGCAGCACGTTGGAATTGAGGCACTTTCCCGCCAACTTGCAACAAATGCAACCAAAAGCGCTGCACACATTTTCCCACAAATAAAAAATTGCAATAAACACAATTTTTACTTTTGCGCATCGCACTCATTTCAGGCGCTGTGGTGCACCCACTCACGGCATCCTGCGCTCGTTTTGCGCGCCGCTTAGCCGCATGCGCGCATCACTTTGCCATTATTTTTCTGTGCTAAATTAATTGCATGCAATAAAAATCTCCTGCAGTGTTGCTATATTACAATTGCTACAATAATAAAAATCATAAAATTGTATTGTATACATTTTTTTTTTTTTGGCGGCATGAAGATGTGGCACAATCAAAATTTTCTTTGTTTTTCTGTTTGTTGTTGAAAGCTGGCATGGCTGCTGGTAATACATATTGATGATGTGCAAGGCAACACTTGTTGTTGTTGTTTTTGTTGTTGCATTTTGAAAGTGATTTTCTTTATTGATTTTATGTGAGTTTGCCAAATACAATAACAACAAGAAGAGCAATATTACAATGACCTATACTCGTAAAAGCAATATATGTAAAGAAAACATAAATTGCAGCTGGCGATAAATAATTTGGCTAAATGACAGCGGGAGATTTGTTGGCCAAATAGAAATTCGTAATAGCGAAATGGGTTTTTTTTTTTGTTGTTGTTTGTTTTTGGCAAACTGCATTGTGCAATGTTGCACGTTATGCAGGGCAATTGACTGAGGTTTGCGAATTAGGGCAACAATGTTTACTCTTTTTTATGATATTTGATTTCTTGTTGAATTGAATTTTTGAAATAAATTTTTAATTTTTTTATTTTATTTTATTTATGTTGATTTAATTTGCATCTAACTTTTGTTTGAATATTATAGTCATGTCTGTCTCGTTTTGTTGTTATTTTTGAGAATTGAAGGCATTTGTCGCCCATACAAAAAAATGCGCCAACGACAGCTAACCGAACTAACAAAAGGAAGGATAACAGCAGGATATTGTGTTACAGCAGTCGTAGATATTGATTAATTGTTAGTCCCACACATTTAGCATTTCTTGACCACAAGCAAAGCAACTAGTTGGAAGCTACTTTATAACTAGCACGAACAACAATCCCTATTCGACAATGAAATGTGTTTTGAAAAAAAATTATAGATAGATCAATTTTGTTGGTAATTTTTAAAATAATATCGATGGCGCAGAGCACGGTGTATAAATATTCGTTTCTCACGGGTTAAAGATCTGGTTAAGGAAGTATTAAATTATGAAAAAAAATTTATTGGGAGTATTCCAAAACTGAACACTCCAGTACTCTACAAAAATTTAAAATTTTCTTTGCTTGTTTTCGGACTAGTTTGACGCTGAAGTGTTGCTATAACTCCAAACATATTAGTACATACATATGTATGTATGTATATAACCCATTGTACATACATATATACAATTGCAGGCGTTGTTGGTTTTTCACACTGCAAATGGCAGGTATTGCGTTTGTTTTAATTAATCGTTTGTTTGGTGGTTCTTTGTTCGTTCATGACATTTTAATAGTTTTATGACACTGATGTTATTATTAGTTATTTTTGACTTGGCTAGACAGCTTACAGCTCTAACGATGTTGGATGGCATGTCCATTTGGCCAGCACATAAGCTGCCGCATTAGTTTTAACATTGACTACATTACAAGAGTTTACAATTTAAAGCAATGACTTATGCGCGTCAAACTGTTTTGTTCATACAAATACATTTGACATGTCAATTTAAAGTGCTTTATTTGGTTTCATTAGAAATCAAGGTCTTAGGTTGTAAAATAAATAAAAAATTTGTGTGTTTCAAACCAAGTTTATTTTATATAGTAGTTGTTAATTTCATTTATTTCTTTTTTAAGTACTTGTTATTTTTTTAATATTTCCGAAAAAAGTTGGCGCTTTTAGAAGTAGGTAGTATTGCCGGTCTCACGAAAGAAATTTAAATGAAAAGTTATTTTTTTACACAAATTTTGGATGAAATTTGACATCGAAAAAATCATTTTTCATTTGAAAATGGCCGTTAGACTTAAATTTAAAAAAAAAATTTATTTTCTAATTTTAGAAAATTTTTAATTTTTATAAAAACCGAAAAAATAAAAATTCGTTGTAAAATGATGAACTAAAATTTTTTTTTGTGAGTCTCTGCTAGTTATGTATTTATATCTTAAGATATACTGCAATTTTCAAACATTTTTGTTTTTCAAAAATAAGCCATTTAGGGATATTGTAAGATACATATGTACATACATATGTCAGAGAAATAATACTAAAAATTGTAAGTTAAAAATTTTATAGCGCACTACACTTTTAACGATTTCGAAAAAAAAATTTTAACTACCTAAAATAATAAATTAAATTTTTTTCTCACTCACTTGTTTCTCAAGTACTCACTTTGATAATATCATATTTAAATTTTAACTAATGTACTAAAAAAAAATTCTATAGCTTTCAAAGGGGATACTTAGTATGCAAAAAATTTGAAAAAAAAAAATTTAAGTATTAATTTTGAGTTTAACTAATTGAACTCGACCAGAAACATAAAAAAATTTTTTTTCCCAAAACTCAAGAAATTTGAAGAAATCCCAAAACACTCAAAATTTTGTTTTTAAAAAAAAAAAATTTATTATTATAAATTATTGTTTTTTTTCAATATTTTTTATATGTATCTCGACAACAAAAAAAAATCAAAAAAATTTAATATTATTAAAGTAATCCCACAGTCAAAAGTAATCAAGTTTCAAGAGTAACTACTCCCTACATTTTTTTTGAGTAATCCTATTGGCGTTATTCGAAATGTAATACATCCCTACTAAGTTTAACGATTTCTCATTGACTCAAATAGCAAATCTACAATTTCGTCTAATTCAACATACGAAAACTTCCTTAGCACTCCATTCAAGTGAAACTCTCATTGATGATTATTTACTAAACTGCAAATGCGCAATGTTTTTTCTTAGCAACAACAAAAAATGTAATTAGAAATTCCTGAAACATGCCAGTGGATGAAATGCGAAAAATGTGAAGACAGCTTAGTGAGTCAGTCATGCAGTCATTACAGGAAACTCGCACATGCCATTAGCACAAAACTACGCTGATTAGGATTTTTGACCAAATTCAATGGAGATTCCGACTCAGCACAAGTGTGCGCGGTCAGTCATTTGGTGCTTCATTTTAGTTGTTTCATGAAAAAACTAATAAGTTTGGAAAAGTATAATCATGTTGCAATGGTAAAAACGACAGACAGCAACAAATAGCAAAAGAAGCAATGGTAAATGGGTTCAACCATAATTTGCGACAAAACTTCAACCGCAAATTTTTACTAATTACTTGCCAACTAACCAAAAATAGTGGTCACTAAAAACGAAGTAACTAAATGAGATGAAGTGCAGAAGGACACTAAACATATATTAGGGAATAAGCAACATATATAAATAAACAGACGTACATACATAAATGTAGCTAAAAACGAGACGAGTTAATGCGCTACTCGAGCGGCCATAAACGCCCCCACATATTTACGGACTCCAACTACATACAGACTGTTTGAAAAAAGTATTCAAGTGCTAAAGCGCAAATAAAATCTTTGTGATTACAACAAAAAGAACATAAATGAATGTGAAAAAAAATTCGATAATGGCATTGGTTGATAGATGGCACAAGTGGATTTTCTTCCGCCACTGCGTCCAACTTCAATGGAACTGACAAAGTTTATTTGCTGTACTCTTTCGGTGTGGAGTTTTTACATTGGTTTTTCTGCTGACTCTGCAAAATCTCACTTTTTTTGTTTCTTTGGGGATAAAATTAAATTTGTAGCAGTCATTAGAATTATGTAGTTAACGTTTGGCACTGCCACCGCTACCGTTGCGAAGATCTTTGGGCAAAACTTAGCTCAAATTTTTTGTTAGACTGAGACTGAGTAGTTTATAAGGGCAAATAAAAATAAAATAAAATAGCATTAAATAATATGAAATAAAAGAAACGGAATAAAATAAAATAAAATAAAATAAAATAAAATAAAATAAAATAAAATAAAAGAAAATAAAATAAAATAAAATAAAATAAAATAAAATAAAATAAAATAAAATAAAATAAAATAAAATAAAATAAAATAAAATAAAATAAAATAAAATAAAATAAAATAAAATAAAATAAAATAAAATAAAATAAAATAAAATAAATTAAAATAAAATTAAATTAAATTAAATAAAGCAAAATAAAATAAAATAAAAAATAAAATAAAATAAAATAAAATGAAGTAAAACAAAATAAAATAAAATAAAATAAAGCAAAATAAAATAAAATAAAAGTAAATAACATACAAAAATTTTTCCAGTTAAAAGTAAATACAATGTTAAATATACTTAATGAACAGTACTATTTTCTTAAGTCTCCTTTAATTTCCTAGGCTTTTGAAAACCAACCCTTAATTAAGATAATTATCTAAACGTTTCCTTTTTATCGTCGTCAAACCGCAATTCTCAAAAAAAAAAATCATTTTGTCTGCATTCTTGAAAAATTATCATTAAATCATAATTTCCATGCATAACAAAGCAACCACAAAACCAGAAGTCATAACAAACACAAAAAAAAAAAAAAACAACAAAAAACGGTATAAGGATATGAGTCAAAAGTACTGCCAATAGCAACAACCAGTGGTTTGACGTGAAGGCAGACATTGGTAATGCGTGCAGTACCCAAAATTATATTCTAATCAAAACAACAACAAATGGTGGTAAATTAAAACGAAAATGCGATTAAGATGACTAAGTTTTTTGTTGTGAAAATAAAAGAGAAACAAAATTAAAAACGAAAATTGGAGCGGGAAATGAATTCTGAAAGCATAAATGTTGTTGTAGAAAGTAGTCGCAAAATGTTTGTACGTAGGCGTTTCAACAAAAGGTAGCAGATTGCATGCCAAGATAAAATTCAAATTACCAAATTATTTCGCATGAAAAAAAAACGTACTACGAAGGTACCTACATACATATGTATATAACATGAAATCAAAGGAGCATTTTAGACTTTCACTGCTTCATATAGAGATATAGAAAATATTTACTTAGGACTTAGCAAAAGCGCATGGTAGCAAGAGAATGGAGAAATATGGATTTTATAAGCAAAAAGCAGAGGCGAATCATCTAAGGGTCAGAGATGATTGAAATAGAATAATATGAAGACATCGACTACCGAGCCCTAGGGAATGCGGTCCGTTTCACAACTTGCAACGTGATTCCCCCATCAAATTCAAAATATAAGACGCCACTGTTATATGTATGTACATTTGTAGTTATTAATGAATGCTATAATGATGACGATGTTGCAAAAGTTCAAAAATGAAAGCACAAAGCCTGCCCAAAACTGGTTCTACATTCGTACAAACGAATATGCGAATAAACGAAAGGTAAAGCAAAGCAAATTAATTAGATTCTCAAATAAATGAGGGATTTTTGCCTTTGTCGGTCTGTCGACTGACTCACTTAGTGACTGAAGGACCGAACAGCTGCTAGACCAAATGCTGCTTCCGCCTACAGATACTCGTATAAACGCTGTATGAGCTACTCGTCGTATCTAAACACTCTGGTATCTAATGGCGTGTCATTGTCAGGGGCGTTTACACTGGTCGTGTGCTTTGCCTTTGCTGCGTATTTTTGTGTGTGGCAGAGGATGGAAAGTGCAGTGAGTGGAAAGTACGCTATATTTGCTAAGAAATTAAGCTAATTTGAAAATGAAATTACGCGTGACTCAGCCAAGCAAATCACAAAACAAAATTTATTAGAGAAAGGGACTATGGCTGTGTTTATTTATTAAAGCGCACTATGATTTGGCATTTACCATAACCGAATGGAGCTGAAAATTTAATGTGATGAGGAGTATGAAGAATGGTGGCCAGCTTCTTCTGAAAATTCTGCGTACGAAGTATTGAAGTTAGCAGCTGTTGCTGTAGCAGAAATGTTAACCTGCTAATTAAAAATGTTCTTTACACCATCACTATCACTATCACTATCACTATCACTATCACTATCAGTATCACTATCACTATCACTATCGCTATCGCTATCACTTTCACTATCACTATCACTATCACTATCACTATCACTATCACTATCACTATCACTATCACTATCACTATCACTATCACTATCACTATCACTATCACTATCACTATCACTATCACTATCACTATCACTATCACTATCACTATCACTATCACTATCACTATCACTATCACTATCACTATCACTATCGCTATCGCTATCACTTTCACTATCACTATCACTATCACTATCACTATCACTATCACTATCACTATCACTATCACTATCACTATCACTATCACTATCACTATCACTATCACTATCACTATCACTATCACTATCACTATCACTATCACTATCACTATCACTATCACTATCACTATCACTATCACTATCACCATCACTATCACTATCACTATCACTATCCTTATTGCTAAATATTTTTTACAATACCTTAAACTGACTCCAGCACCAATTTTTATTTTTGTGTCCATTTGAAATTTCAGTAAGAAAAGTCGACTGTATTTTATAGCGTCATACCTTGTGTATTCTAGAAAGGTCATCAGCGGTCGCAACCCCTCTACGATTACCCAGCACATCGCTTCCAACAAAATAATATTACTTAGTTTTGTTTCTTAAAATTTAAGCCAATTTAACCAGCCACCTAGAAAATTACCACCATCACCACAAACTGTGGTTAGCAAAGAAAAGGAATAAACAAATAAAAGCAGCAACGGATTAAAACTCAACGCACACCCACTACCCTTGTGTGGTCAAGTGTAAATAGAAATAGATATCACTTTTTTTTTTTTTTGTGTAAAACTACCAACAAAAAGCAACCACATAAAAAAGTAAGCACAAAATTGTCATATGCAATAAATTTTATTGTTGTGACATAAATTCCTTTTGACAAGTTTGTAAGTGGAAACATTGCTATGGACATAAGGCGGCGCTATCTAGATCCTGTTGGGCACACCCCACCAGATAGCAGAAGATAGCAAGCAAACTGTCAATGACAATACTTTTTAGCTGCCCTTAAATGAAAGAATTGCTGGCGCAACTCACTACTTTTTACTTGACCCCACTCAGACAGACACGTGCGGCATGCAGAAGTTGAAGAAGCGTGGAGTATGTGCGTGTGACCCCACTAAAGCGTGTTGTGCACTGTAAAGTATTTTTCTTACTTTTTCCAAAAAACTTATATTTTTTTTTTGCAACTCATTTTCCATATAACTTTGTTGTGGGTCTTCCTAAAACTCCGCTTTGCGGCGCTTGCGATTTGTTTTGGGTCATTTTCGTTCATTTTACGTAAATGCTCGCTATGCAATTTTTATGCGACACGTGCGGCTAGCACTTAAGCTCTATGCTCCGGCTATGTGTTTTGGCTGCTTCCTTTTTTTTGCTGGCAAATCCAAATTCAGCTCACTAACAGTGTAAGTGCGTAGTTTTTTGTTTTATTTTGGGGTGGCTTCCTGTTCATTTCTATTACCCTCACAAGCATGCTGCTCTCAAACCTCTGATGTGGAAAATTCTTTATTACATTGTATGTCTGACAAAAGCTAGTAAGCATTCAATGGCAAACAAAGAACTCAAAGTTACTTTTGGCTTTTTTTTTCTAGAAATCATTTTTACCCTACGTTTGGGTTTTTTTTCTGCGTATAACAATGCTCGATTTTGGAAGTGATTCAATAAGTTAATAAAATGCTCGTTTAATAATTGCCAAAATTGTTGCTTAGAAAAAATTCCCAACGAATCGAGTGAAGTGGAGTGTGTAGAGGAAGGGAGCACGCAACGGATAATGGCATATGTGATGCTATGTATGTATGTGTGTGTGAACATATTAATTTGGAAAAAACTGAGTCAAAAAGAATATTGTTAGTAAAACTTTGGAACAAAGTCGTATTAATAACAGCGGCTGGTACTTGAAAAAGTGCTTCAAAAGCATAAAAGCTTTTTTTTTAATTTGTATTTTTTTTTTCATGTTATTCTCATCAAGAAAGCACACGCTAGAGATTTTGACTATTTCAAAAATATTATTATTTATTGCTCTTCAAGCTTTGAATATTACTTATTTGTGTCATTGGGTCTCATTCCAACCAAAACTTAAACAATTAGTGTGAGCTTTAGAGTAGGTAGTATGTCAGCTTGTTCTATAGCTAGAATCACATAGGTTCAGAGCTATTAAAAGTGAACTTCAAAGCATCGATTACCTCCTCCTTTTATATTTGTCCAGTGAGACCTTGATCGCTTTATAGAAATAAACAACAACAACAACAAAATTCAAAGGTGGGCGTGGCATCGCCTCATTTTCAAGCATGCTTTTAATAACGAATTTTTCTTAACAAAAATTACCCACCAATATTTCTGTCCTTTTTGCCTCAACCAATCATTCGCGCCGACGAGATTGCCGCATTACTTCATGCGCCCCAGCAACAACACCAAATACCTGACACATGAGTTTATTTGCACAACACTTAAAAGGGTCTGGCCGAATGTGGCACTAAGCAGCCATACACCAAGGACGGTAATTATCTGCTTTTGAATTGCGTACATTTTTCAATCGTTTTTTGTTGCAACTTTTTCATCAACTTTCAAGTGTTTCGGTGTGTGTTTTTGTGTTGAATTCTTGTTCGTTTTGTTGCTCTTTTGCAATTTTGTGCTTGTTCGCTTTTGTAGTTTTTACAACAAATTCCTTGAAAGTAGCAAAAAGTGTTAAACATAACAACAACAACAAAAAGGAGAGCAAACGTCTTGCAACGTGCGCGGCAACCTCAAATGAGCGCAAGTTGCAACTTAAACGAACAAAAAAGCAAAAGTTTTTGTGTTTTTCTTTTTTTGGCTCGCCTTATCGTTCATACGAAGCCCAACAAACGCCCGTTGTCTCTAAAAGTGTTGAAGTGTTTTCTGTCTGTTTGTCCATCCTCTTGACAGCACGCCTGTTGTGCCCGCCTTTCTGTCTGCCAGCCACCCAATACAACTTCACTATACGACTTAAAATTAAAATTATGGCTTTTTCAAGTGAAAAAATCTGCCTCAGACATTTGCTGGGTGTGAGTAATTCTTTTTGGTTTTTTTTTTGGAGCTAACTTACGCTCTAACGGTACATGCATATTTTACAGTAAATTAACTTTAGTCGATACGCTCACATTCTTCAAACAACCATAGCCGTGCGCTTGTTCTGCGTGCGACGAGTCGTTTTCGGATAAAATGTTTACTGCAGCAAAGGAAATGAGCGTAAATAAAATCATAGAATTAAGTATTTTAATACAGGAAAAAATACTCATACCGGATATTCGCACAAAGCTAAGCGGTTTCCTCTAAAATTGTTTTAAAAATTTTATTTTTTCAAGAATTTAGTCATAAATGAGAATTTTATGACTGTGGAAAGCGCTTTTGATTTTGTTTAAAAACGAATTTGCTGTTTATGAATTGCTTGTAACGCACTTCCAATCTAATTCAGGGATGCTTTGCGAGTGCAGTGCTGCAAGTTTGTTTGTAATAAAAATTTAATTCACTTAAAAATGCGGAAAAGATAAAAGAAACTGCTATTTGTTTATTATTATTGTTGTTATTACGCTATCAAAGTAATCACCCTGTAGGAAAATTATTATGTGCTCCAGTGTTCACTAATAATACTATCTGACATATGTATGAAGCTGCATACTATCAAACGTGAGAGCAATACTGTAGTCACCCAAAACGTAAAAAATGAAATTTACGGCACTTAGGAGTGAGCGCCTTGGTTCATTTCGTTCGTGTGCGGTCAAAGTGTATAATTCGCAAATTGTTTATGTTCACTTTTATTTAAGTACACTTATTGGCCAAAAGTGGATGAGCTAAGCCTGAAGTATTGGAGAGCAAAGTTACACGAAAGATTGAATATCTTTTCTGTCAATCCAAGTTGGATAATGATTTCTACTCGCACAAACTCAAAATATCATAAAACATAAAAAAAAATTTTCCAATAATACTTTGGTGTTCCACTCAAATTTACCTCATCAGCTCTCCAACAAATGTTTTCAGTCAGATATGATTATGTTGAGCTTAGGTACAACAGATGCAACGTTAAATTCGGGTTGTTAGCTCTTTAATCCAAAATCCATTATGTTTCACTTTAATCCTTCGGAGTATTTCTTGCCAGTTTAATCTTTATTCCATTTCATATGCTGTTCATGTTATGCTCTCTTTTATGTTATACCATATATGACTTCCATACTCTTTCACATTTAATTTATGCAAAATTGTGTGACCAACAATGCATATAATCCAATTTGCTGCTAAATTACGATGCCAAAGAATGGGCGTAATGTCAGTGGCTAGTCTTGTTATTGTAAAATTTAATATATGGTAAATGTCGTTTGTTTTAGAGTTGCATGCCTAGCGGCCGTAAACATTAACAAAAGCAAAACAACAACAACAAAATTCTTGTTAAAGCACTACTTGATGAGGCGCAGTCAAATCATAAAACTAAAAATGCTGAAATTATTCTTTATTCTGGAATTTATGACGACATTAGAATGTTAGAAAAGCATTAGGAACACAAAGGTAGCTCAGTAGTAGACTTTTAGAAAAGGTCATACTATTTCGCTGAGAGGTCAAAGGTCATTGGGTAAAGAAATTATAAAGCTATTAACTTTACATAAATGAGCAATTTGTTCAAAGTATTTGACTTCGAAGAGGTTTCTTGAATGAGATCAGAGCACAGTAGATCTAAGAAGAGCTCCTTCAGCAAGCTAATGATTTTTTTTATTATTCATAGAGTCTTTGTCTCACTCGCCTCCTCACAGTTTCTGCACATGAGCCAGTCAGCCACACTTCGGTAGAGGCAGCGCAGAAATACATATGTATGTAAGACAAAATGCATATGGAATCGCCACATGAGTATGGACTTCCCCATTAATTTCCACACTTCAAAGACAGAACAGTTATTTTTTTTTTTTTTAACTTTTTAAAGCATTTCTTGGAAAATAGTTTAAAGGAAAAAGTTTGAAAGATTGCACTTAAAAAACTCAAATAGAGGAAATCGAGTTGAACCAAGGCATACACATTTACTCTCTGAAGTGAATATTGGGTCGAAGTCAAAATACAAAAACACAAAATGAAAATGAAAAAAAAAAGCGTGGAAAGTGTAAGAACGTGATGTTTTAGTTGAAGACACAGATTATATACTTAGCTGTCTTAGTTGAGAGCTCTTCTTGCTAACCCAGACAAGGACAGACCAATAGTCCTTTCATATATGTTGCATAATGTTATTTCCTCGGACACACTATGAGCTGACTAGAAATTGTCCAAAATTTTCAAACTTTATTGGGTGATCAAAGGTACTCTTTTATTCACATATCCGACTCAATGACAGAGATAGAGATGTGGTGTGAAGGCATCTCCGAAAAAAACGGAGGACCATATCGCATCCTTAGTATTTTTAGTGTTATTATCAATCTGAGCTTAATTGTCTCACGTCATCTAAATTTGATCCGTACTATCTTACGAGTTTGATTCTTCTTAAGAGGAAGGTTTTTGAGTCCCATTTTCTCTTGATCCGTTCCACTGCCTTATTTGCTACGCACAACTAGGTATAAAACGCTGGCATCCCAACCAGCCAACTGCACGCACATTTCAAAGGCAAAATGCCACTGTCATCAGCCCTCAATCGGTTTCCCTATACGCATTTTTGCTCCATTACACTTTGTGGTGCATCTTTTGCTATACGCTTTTTTCTTAAATTTTTTTGTGTGTGGCCAAAGACAACCATGTCCTGCACAATGGCGCAGAGCACGCAAAAGACAGAGAGCATAAAAGCTGCTGAACTGTGCAAGCATAGCAAACATACCCCAGAGATCGTGTTTACGTCGATTTGTGAAAAAAAGGAATGGTAAACGTTTTTTTGAATTTTCATTTATTTCTTCTAGTTTTACGATTTTTTTTTCCGCTCTTTTGCTTTATGCCAATCAAATTGAGATTGCAGTAGGAGAAAATGAAAATTTATAAAGGCACTATGGGAAGCATTGGCAGGCCATTGATTGGTTTCATGGGAGTACATGCAAGTTAGTGTACCCAAAAGTGTTGAAACACAGCAAAATAAAGCTGGTCAATGTAGCAGAACGAGAGTGAGTTTAAGCGCCTTAAAGTGTGCTATAAACAAAATTTCTAAGCTACCAGGTTCAAATAGTCAAAGGTTGCTACAAAGAATTGAATATGGGGTAGATCTTTCTGGGAACATTAATGAAACAAACATTTGATAAATAAACTTTCATGTATCTCAAGATGCAAAGAGCTTTTGTTGTGAGAGCAAGCTTTAAGCTTTTTGAGAGCTTTTAAAGCTTATGCAAACTTTATACTCTCCATTTTGTTCGTAAAATGATGCATGAACCCAAAAACAACAATAATTTTTCGCTGCAGAAAAAATTATTAATAGGTCTATAGCTCGTTTCGAACCAGGATACTTCAAATATAAAGACCAAAAACACAAGCTTGTTGTTTGTGTAAAATCTCAATAACAAAAAACCAAGAGCACATGGTTGGCTAACTGTGACACCAAAGCAGACTTGCAAAAAATCCATCATGACACCAAATCTAAAACGTCAAATGGCGTTGTTGGTACATGAATTGGTAAAGAGTTGATTGAACAGGGCGTTTAGAAGGCAAAAAACCCAGCGTATTGTTAGCTTAATAGTTAGCAATGCGTGCCAAAATTTCTCTGATGAGTGAAGTTAGCAACTTCCGAAATGGATCTATAAGAAAAGCTATGGCGGTTGTCTCTAAATTTTTCCTGTTCAACTCAACAAAAAACTTTTAATAATTAATAAAAATTATTAAGAAACCCAAAAACAACAATAATTTTTCGCTGCAGAAAAAATTATTAATAGGTCTATAGCTCGTTTCGAACCAGGATACTTCATGCATGAACTATGGCAAATAATATTTTAAGTGTCTTCAACTTTTTCTAGTATTCAAGTCAACTAATTTAGTGTTTATTCATTTGACTATTGAAGTGCAATAAAACGCAATCTCAACCGAGCCACCAAAAGTCATAACAATAAACGTTAAGCCACCAGAAAACCCACAACTTCAAGAGCAACAACACAAACGTCCAACCAACCAATGACCAGCTGCAAGCATTAGTAGGAACTAAAAATCAGGAAAATGAGAAATAAAATAATAAAAAAAATATTTCCAAAAGGAATAACCCAGACAATCAAAGAATCAAAAGGGCAATTGGTTTATGCTTCAGTCGTACAATTGTCTGCACGCCGCAACGGAAGACGCAAAATCTTTATGAAGTATACATTTGGAACCCTATTGGACACACGCTGATGACTAACTAACGTCGTCGCAGACGGACGACGCGACACACTAGGCGTTGCAAACTATTGCGAGACCATTAAAATCAACATAACCAATGAAGGCAAATTAAAAAACAATTGTCATTTATGAGCGTTGTGGTAATATAATGGGCAATAATACATAGCTCGAGTACCTACACATATCAAAATATATACAGATCTATGTATGAGTAAGTGTTAGTGTTGGCAACAGACGAGTGAAGGTGCAGCTAGGAGTCATTCAGAAAAATTTTAGAATATTGCAGGAGAAAGAAATGCACAGCGGCTATTTTTTTTTTTTTTTTTGGTTTCTGAAATGCATAAAAATTCTTTGATTTTATGACTTTTGTTTGAAAAATTTTTTTAATGCACATTTTTATTTGTTTTAACAGTATGCAATGGCGGGTCAAATGTTCAGTTCATTCAGCACTTTATGAGGAGTGTTTACGAAGGCATGAAAATTGGCTGTGATTATACTATATGGTAGTTAAAGCGATAAGTAACAATACAATTTTACGATTATCGACATATAAGTGATATATGAATTTCGCTGTGAATGGATGACTGTATAGATATACTCGTACATATTTACATATGTATGTATGTATGTTAGCGAAAAACAAAAAAAAATATAATCATCAACTGCATTCAAAAATAAAAAAAAACCTTTTAAGTCATCAAATAAAGTTTTTAGTACTAGTAATATTTAAAATATTAAAAGAAAACACAAAAAAACACCTTTCTTGAATATTCCACCATATCTTTAAATATACCACCGGTATAAAAAAATTTAGCAACAATTTTAGTGACGAACTTCAATATTTTCATGTTTGAAAACTTGACAATTTTTATAAAATTTCAGATTTATAATTTTTTTTCAAATAAAAATTGTGTATACATACTTCTATGTAAGTATCCTCATTGAAAGTGGAAAATATTTTTAGAAATTGTTAAGCTAATTGAACTCGATTAGAATGTTAAAAAATTTAAATTTTTATATAACATGGATATTTTTAAAAACATGAAAACACCTTTCTCAAATTTCGACATTAACATTTGAGTACAAAAATTAATGGCGAAATTAAGTTTTCTAGACTTTTGAAAAATGGAAGATTTTCAAAAATTTGAAATTTTCATTTTTTTTTAATATTTTTTATACAAATAAAACGTAAAAATTTTGTAATCCTAGAAAGAAATATTTTTTTTCCGAAAACACCTTTCTGAAAATTTCTGCATCAACAGTTCAAAAATTTTCTAAAGTCAGTAATTTAAATTTTTTTTTTAAATTTTTTTTTGGGAACTTGAGTTTTCTCGAAAATTTTCTAAAATCAAAAGTTTTCATATTTCTTTTTAAATATTTTTTTATGCTAAAGTTTAATGGCGATGCTTAATTTTTTCGGTTTTTTAAAATTAAAAATTTTTTTATACATATGTATGTATGTACTAGAAATTATATTTTTTTAATTTCTGAAAATTTGAATTGATTTTAAAAATTTTCTAAAATTAGGTATTTTCATATTTTGGAAAATTTTTTTTTACACGCAGAATTTAGTTGCGAACTTGAATTTTTTTTCGAAAAATTTGTAATTTTTTTTTGAAAATATTTTTTTATGCCTCTACGTATCTCCTTTGAAAGTGCCAAAGTAAATTTTTAAAATTTGAAATCTTAAAAAATAGCGGAAAAAGTAAAACTATGTTGCGATTTGACATGAGAAGACCTATTTGAAATATGAGAATTTATGATTTCTTAGCATTCCATACAGTTTACAATCTCTTCATTGGAATTCTCTAGTGTAAAGCAATTATTTCTTTAGAAATATTTGTCTTTTTACGACCCAACGCTGTGCTGATAAGACCAACGATGCCACAACGAAACTGCGCTTGAATTCTTAACTAAAGAATTTATTAAAAACAAAACCACAATTACCAGATAATCGGTTATCAGTAAAAGACAGACATATTGAAAAAAAAAAAAAAAAAAAATTATAATTTCTAAAAAAAATTGTTTCGGCTTCGCATACAAAGCGTAAAATTGCAATTATAATACTTTGTTTTTGTAAGAGCGCTTGGCTTGGGTGGTCGTTCGTTGCACAAAAGTAAGCAAATTATTTTAAAAGAAGACAAGACAACTTAAAACAAATTCCGTACTTCATAAGACAATCAGCACAACAACAACAAAGTACTAAGTGCCATAAATGTTAAGCAATAAAATGTTGGCAACTCATAAATATCACTGCTGCAATATGACTGGCAGCCAACAACAACTAAAACAATAGTCATAAATTTATTGGCACTTTTAGTTACACTTCTTCTTCTTTCTTTTTATTACAATTTCTACTATTTTCTATAGACAAACACACACACACACATACACTTGCAAATTTTTATTACTCCATTCTGTGTGGAATACTCCTTCTTGTGATGTACCGCAGTGTTGCTCGTAAATTAATTAAAATTTCTTATAAAAAAAGCTTGTGAAAATAGATAAACTTAATGATGAAATAAGCAAGAAGAAGAAGCGGTAACTCGCAGTGCAGTGAATCACATTGTGCTGGTAAAAACTCGTGCAGTCCATCAGTGCGCGAAATCATTTTGTAAAATTATGCGTTAATTGAATTTATATGCCATTTCTAATTGGGCAATTTTCTATTCTATGTTCTGCAAAAAGGGAGCGAAGTGGGTAAAAGTTAACATAAACCATTTGCTTAAAATGTGCCAGCAACAATAACAAAGCAGACTATCAATAACACGCAAAAATAAAATTTCTAACGCACCCCATTCGCAACAACCAAACTCACTTTTGGCAGTGCGCAAACAATTGCTCCTTGGCATTGCTTATTTTGGTATCATTTGCTCGACTGTTTATGTAAGACGCTTGAGACAAGATGCACCTATGTTGAGTGCCACTTCAATGTCTGTCTGAAATGACGTGTTTCACGCGCCAAAGTTTGTACAGAGCATTATTGGAAGTGCAGCGCTTGTATGGGCATGCTAGGGATGTAGCGAATATTCGTAATTTTTCGATTTGTAAAACATGGTGGAAAGAGAAAATGTTAATTGTGGATAATTTTCTGATAGGATCGAAAGCTTATGTACATATGTACATAGGTATGTATCCATGTGTATTGGAGTCAGACCTAATAAATTTGATTAGCACTTGATTAGGTGGATTTTTTAATTGGTAATGATTATTTTAATTGTTCTCACTTATAAATTAATTACTATTTAAAAATAAAAAAAAAATTATAATTTTTTACGATTAATAAATAGTTAGAAAAAAATAAAAGTAAAAAAAAAAAATGAAAAATAATAAAAAACAAGAGTTTACATAATAAATATAAAAAAATCAAAATTTAATAAAAAAATGAGAGTAACTAAAAGAAAGAGAAAATAATAAAAAAAAATTTTTTTTTAATTTTTTTTTTCTGTTATTATTTTTCATTTTTTTTTTAATCGTAAAAGGTTAATTTTTGTATTTTTAAATAGTAATTAATATTTGATTTCTTTTGATTATTTTTGATATTTTTTCATAATTTTTAATACTTGTCAAAAATCATTATTTTTGGGATTATTTTTTAATTAATTGAAAAATAATCATTAAAAATTTAATTAATAACTTAATTTAATGGATTCTCAGAACATACATAGCTCACAAAATAGTAAGTAAACAAGCAGACGAGATACAACAAAATATCTCATGGCATACTTATACATTAAAGAAATAAATATTTAAAAGCAAGAAAATGGCATAAGTTGCTAGCAATATTTTTTTCTTGGCTGCATTTACGCGCTTATCAAAGCAAAGTGAAGTAAATAAAAGTCAACATAATATTCTTATAATACACATATTTGTTGTACGAGCAAGTACATTTGCAGTCAACTGAAAATTATTTGTGCAATTTTGAAATGTGAGATTACAGCAAAGAATATAGAAAACATACTGTTTGCATTACTTTTACACTGTTACATGGTTGAAGTGGGTGCAGTGAAATAACGCCCAAGGAAATAACGCCCATGGGCGTTATTTCCCACTCAAAAAGGAAATTACGCCCATGGGCCTTATTTCCTTTTTAAAAAGGAAATAAAGCCCATGGGTGTTATCACCTTTTGCTGATGGGTGTTATTTCCTTTTTCGAAGAGAAATAAAGCCCACGGACGTTAAAAACGAATTAAAACAAGCTGATTGAAGAATTAAGTATATGGTTTTCTTTATTTCAATAAATTTGAACATATTTGTTATGTTTTTATAAGGCGGGGTGCAATATCGCCTTGTGAAATAAGCCCTTTAAGGCCTTATTACACTATTGAAAGTGAAATAAGGCCTTTATTTCAAAAAAGGCTTTATTACACTTCGAAAGAGAAATAAAGTCTTAAAGGCCTTATTGCTCTTTCATTTTTTTTAATGAAACAATAATATTCTAATTCTTTTTGTATTTTATTGAATAGTTACACACAAATTTCACGTTAACCAAAGTGGGAAACGTGGCACGCGGAAGGACATCACCGTGGCGGTAGCCACGGCTATGGCACACACCCGGAGTTGGAATGGCGTAGCCCAGGGTTATTTTTTGAAGCGCGGCCGAAGGCCGCCTACGCGGAAAGGTGTTCTGCACCTAAAAATCGTGGATCGGGCCTCCGTAACTATAATCCGAAGGGGGAAAAGCAATATTTTGTTTCTGTGAAAAGTTATTAGTGAAAAACCGAAAATTGTCCGGGGTCAGATCCCCAATTCGGGGCCCCATCCACGTTTTTTATGTGCAGGACACCTTTCCGCGTAGGCGGCCTTCGGCCGCGCTTCAAAAAATAACCCTGGGCTACGCCATTCCAACTCCGGGTGTGTGCCATAGCCGTGGCTACCGCCACGGTGATATCTTTCCGCGTGCCACGTTTCCCACTCTTTTCTCACAGGGTAATTTGTGAAAAAAATGCTAATCAATAGTTCGTGTTGCTCGCGTAAAATCCTATGGGCGTTATTTCTCTTTTAAAAAGGAAATAAGAGCCATGGGCTTTATTTCTTTTTGCAGATGGGCGATATTTCCATTTAAAAAGGAAATAAGGCCCATGGGCGTTATTTCCTTTTTGAATGGGAAATAACGTCCATGGGCGTTATTTCCTTGGGCGTTATTTCACTGCACCGTTGAAGTGCATTCGCATGCACAGATTTATTGCAAGACTCAAGCTAAAGGCATTGCTAGGCTGTGCAGGAGCGCATTCAGTGCATAGGGGAGAGTAGGAAATGCATTTGTGGGGCGCGCAGATGAGTTTGAGATAATAAATTCATACATCGTCCTCACCCATTTTCCATTCATCTCAAACTCCAACACAATCGTATCCGTTCGAGATACTTCTTAATCTCGTCTTCATCTCCATTTTTCCCTGTATTTAAAACACTTTTTTTTTTTGAGAAGCCAACTGCATTTTGTTCATATTAAGCTAGTTGAAAGACAATTTTTTCAATGGGTTTTTTTTACTTATCGGCATCCCAGTCTTTTTTTCCCAGAAGTATTAATTTTCTTGCCCTTTGGATCCTTTATAGTTATGAATACTTTGAAAAATTTTAATTGTTACGACCTTTTTTTTTGAACGCTTACCCTACCTCAGTGAAAATACGCCCCTGTACATTTGTGCATAGTACATCGCCTATTTTTACAAGTACTCAAGTTGATCTTTTCATGAACTTCAGCAACGCGCAATATGAATAATTTCACTCAGAAAATTGTGTGCGAATAGCAAATTTGAAAAGCGGAAGAGATGTACATAAAAAAAAATTATAATGAAAATGCTTCAAATAATGCAGCCAACAGCATTATGACTAAATCAGAAAAGTGAGCATAAGCTTGAATGTAGTATATTAAGATGGTGGAGAAAAAAACCAAGAAGAAGAAGAAGACAACACTGAACATTCACTAAGAAAATATATAACTAAGTTCTAGCTACTTCACAACAAAAATGACGCTGCCGTTTGCCAACTAACTCTGATAATGATGGAAGTGCTTGTGTTTGAGAGGAAAACATTGTTGTTGCACATTAGCTGAATGCCTGCCACACAACTGATTATGGCAGCATTGTTCGGAATATTTTTTATTTTTGGCTTATTGCCAAACATAATTTGGCAAATGAAAGCCAATTTTACTGAACGTTAGGTAACTTCATATGTGCCGGAATGTATGAACTATGTATGAACATGAAAAGCTTTTGAAATCTTGGAAATGCACAAAAGAAAAAAAAAGAAATTTTGTTGCACAAAAGCCAAGAAGTTTTGAGTATGTGGCATAGAAGCTAATTTGTTTGGAGTAGTGCGGTAGTTTAATGAAATGAAAATTTTTTTGAGATAAGCAAGAAATGCAGCGAATTCATAAATATCGTACAAAAAAGCTGTGTGTACGTGTGCGTGTGTGTGTGTGTGTGTGTGCATGCCAGGCCCTGCCAAAAATTTGGGTTAATTTAGTGTGGCGGTGATTAAAGCAATTTTGAAGTTATGAAAAGAAAATATTTTGCGATAAAAGCAGCTGCCATGTTTGCTTTCATGTTTTTGAATATCAAGTTTGTGCTTAACAAGATTGAAATGCTTTCAAAGAAGTTTTTCGCTACTCAACGTCGTGTGGAATAGCTTCATAGAATTTTGCGGTTATTTATAATTTGACTTAGTTTAATCTGCTTAAAGTTTTAGAGCAGCACAATTTTACTTTTTAATTTCTTTTTAAATATCCAGAGAACAGCCGACAGTCGATAGACACAAAATAAAGACATCAAATATTGGTCAGCAGCGTTTAAGTATCTGTTCAAAAATAATAAAAAGCTCTAATCCGACTAAATTCACTTTTGAAAAGTACCATCTTATTCGTACTATTCACTATTAATTGGCTTTAAGTTGCCTAGAAAAAAGCAGTTCTCTCGAATTCGTGAAAATTGAAACACCAAAGGAAAAAGTCATAGTAATCCTGGCGTATTTTCTCAAGACAAGAGAATAAATAGCTATGAAGTTTATTCACCAAAAAGCTCAGCTTCATAGTAATTAATTCCAACTCCCAGCTCGCAATTACTCTCACTACAGGAATTTGGGGCCAGTTGAGCCGAAGAGGAGACTCTCTTTGCACCCATAATGTATTCAAAGTCACTCATCATAACTTCATAGATTTCAGTTTGAGCCTTAAGCACAAGCTCCTACAAATAAGCTAATAACCCGCAACCTCAGTTTAATTTTTTCCAAACACAAAACGAAATTAAACATAACTCAATTTTGCTGAGAAGCGGACATTAGTTGACAAATAAAGCCTCACGTGTGTGAACAAACACATTTTCGAATCAATTCCTCCACACAGCAAGTATTGTGTCCTTGACACCAGGCAATTGAATAGCTTTTCAATAAGCAAACAAAAGCGGCACTTAACACCAATACTTTTATGAAGTGAAAGCATACAAAGGCAGTTACTAAACAATACAACTTACTTATACTTCAGCACATTCACCGTAAAACTGTATTCTCTTCATAGAAGCCTGTAGTGTGGTGTTATTATAGTACTAAAGAAATGCTCGCCTAATCGCCTTAATGTATGCTATTATTACAAAATAGAAGCAAAATCTGTTGTTGAAGAATTTCTTCATTTCTATTAAGATTCTATAAATAAAATATTTATTTTAGTAACAATGAATGACCTTATCCAAGAAGACCCTGCAACATTCAGCTGATGCCATTTAAGTTGACACCACATACGTATGTATGTACATATATACCTACAGCTGTCCAATGGATATACAAATAAAAGCTTATTACTTTGGCGCCTGCGACCTTCTTGTCACAATGTCATCACTTAAATACAACTCTCTTATTGAGTTCTGAAAGTGGTTTATAAGCAGTAAATGAATGAAAGTGTGTGTTGTGGTTTGATTTTGATATATTATTATTACAATTACATATCAACATATAAGATGTATGTATAAATATGAGTTCAAGATTTTTTTTTAAGATTTGTCCTTTATTGTAAAACTATTTTACAAGGCTGAATTCAAGTAATACCATTTTTTAATAATAGATGGTAACTCTTAAATGATTCATGTGTCAATAGAGATGCCATTCGAAGCCTACATAAAGCATGAAGATCGCCTCAATTTATAGAAAAGCTTTCACCCCACAAATTGGAATCCCCCTAAACTACTCAAAATCGTATAGCGAAAGTATATACATTTTTCTATTATATTGAACTTAGTTGGCAACCCTTAAAAAAATAAATTTTTTAGTAAGCTATTATATCATGATTCATTCAAAAGCTATGAAATAAAAGAAAAAAAGGAAACCTCATATAAGTTAAAAATATAAGCTCTCAGCCAGCATCAAAGCAGAACAATAGAGGTGGACTACAGGCCGATATATGTATGCTTTTTTGTACATTCACTCATACATACAAGCTCTTCGTTGACCTAAAATCCTTCTGATCTTTTCACACATCAATCACTCAGCAACGTCTATCGAAAGCCCTCGTTTCGTTGATCTTAACAAACTGTCCCAATTCACGATATTTACCTTCCATCTTCCCAAAAATTCTCGATACAAACCGCCATAAATCACATGAAGATAAATAGTTGCTTATCTTTTCTAGAAACATACCTGAAAGTAGAAAAAAATGGAAGAAGAAAACAAAATTAGAATCATTCAAAAAGTTGTTTGAAATGTAAGTAAATCTTATCAATATTGACTTCAAATAAATAAATAAACAAACAAATCAATGAGTAAATACAAATACAAATACCGAAAAATATACAAAAAAAAAAAAAAAAACTCAGAACCATACACAACCCAGAAACACTTCACGCTTATCTCAACTCAAGATGCCAATTAAATTAAAAACAAATTATAAATAAAACGCGTGAAATGGCGCAAAGTTCTTGCTGCAATACAAAAAAAAGCACACACAAAAGAAAGTGAGGTTAAAGTAGATTAAAAGTTTGAAGGGTGCGATAGACGCACTGACAGTCAATAAAATCGACAATTTATTGTATTAAAACGCATTGCATATGCTCGTCGAAGCAAATCAAAGATATCAGTTTTTATTTGAAAAGCTGGCGCGAGTGGTAGGCAGCAAGAGTGAGGGTAACAAGCGCCTCTGATAACGCAATCTAAAGAAGAAGAAGAAAAAGTGCTGTAAATGCCTTAAGAGTGTAAGGTAAATAAACAACGGAAATACAAAAAAAAAAAATTAAAGGTAAACGAAAGCACTTTTTGGGATTTGTGTTTGTAGACAAGGGAAACGCAAGTGGTAGCGTGGAAAAGTGAGACAAAAGGTGTATGTAGTGTATGCTCAAGGCAATTCGAGTGGCTAATGGAGACGGTAAAATAAACAAATAAAAAATGGGCGCCGTGTTTTTTGAGGCAAACAATTTTATAGCCAGTTGTTAGAATTTTTTTTATACCCCGATAATGATTTTTCGTTTATTACTAAGGGATGATAAAAAAAGATTGCCTAAAGTCGGTAAAACAGCTTGCAAAATTTTGGTAAAACTTGTAAGCACTGATTTCATCTACCACAATTTTTTCAGAGTAGGAGATAAAGCAGGGCTGTTGACGCTTTCAGCATAGAGCTTTTTGGTTTGGGGCGAATATGTTGACATTAATGTTAAATTATTTTTTGGAAGTGCACTTTCGAAGGGGCCTAAAAATAGCCTCCCATCTGGTACCAGATATGTACGTACACTGCAAATAACTTAAGTCTTAACCAATTTCGCTACTATTAGAACGATAAAGATATAGTAAGCAATTTTAAGCTTAAACCCGCATTTGGGTATATAATAAAAAACTATGCTCCTTTTTCGAAACAGACAACTACTTAAGTGTAGGCGTTGCAAAAGAAAAATACCTACTTAATATTCTTATTTCCAAATAAACAAACCGAATTGAAAGACAAACATAGGATAAAAGCGCCCCAGAGTCCATTGATAATACAAACAAATTTCAGGAACACAAACAATAATAACAAAAAAAAAAATACTAAAAACAAAAGAAGCGCCAACAGAAAGAAACCAAAGCAAAACTGCAAAACATTCCCAAAAAAAAAAAGCTTCGGAGCTATTCAAAAACTTGAAAGCAACAATAATTCAACAACTAAACCACACCACTAGCAAGGTGTCCTACCTGAATGGGTGGCGTGAAAAAAGGCCTAAAAATGGCAAAAGCCATTAATTTTACTCAACTGTCAACCGATGACTTAAGTACAATACCTTTGACCGCAACACGTTAAACCAAAAAAAAAAAAAAAAAAAAAACAAGTAAAACTCCTATAGCTTGACCGACACAGCAACGGCACTTCAAAGCAGAGCTTTGTACATATATTTCCTTAACAAATGCGGAAGTGCGAGGGAAATAGCTGCATCCTTAACCGAAATAAATAGGCCTTCCATATTGACACATTTCGTACGTCACAGAAGAAGAAAAAAAAAGCTTAAAAAAAGGGCCACAGCAATAAAGCAACCGCAACTAAAATAAACACAGAAAAGCAGCGATTGAATGGACAAGTACACGAGTAAATACAATCTCGAGTAGGCGGGCATGGTATTGGAAAAATAAATATTTATGTTATGCGTCTAAGAAGGTGTTTATTAGGGACTGACCAAATGTTGGCTTTAGTAGGTAAAATATGGATTTTGTGGGTAAAAGAACACGAAAAGCAGTGTTTCTGGTGAGTGTGGGTGATATCGGGTTGACAAAGGAACAGTCCCATTTACAACGATCTAGGTAACATCTTGTTATCATGTCAAATAATTGGAGTTTTAATGGATTGGAGATCTCTTCGATAAAATAGGGAATTTGACGAAATCGATATTCAAAACACTTGAGCCCGAATACTACATCGCTAAAAATATAATTACTGAACTCTCGGTAAAAATACTTCTAGCGAGTAATAAAAGTCTCGATATATCGTCTTACATTATCGAACTACTTAAAAAAAATATCAGATAATAAACGACTGTTCGGTTCGGTTTTGGTTTCGTTTGAAAAATGCACGTTCGCTCGTACTCCAGCCCAAATTCATATATTTAGGTATGTGTACAACAAACTTTTCAACATTTTGCGGGAAGACTTTGTACATTTTAAGCTATAACCTGCCGCTGACCAGTGAGTGACAAGTGGGTGTTTTTGGTTTCAAAATGACTTTGCTTGGTTTAAAAGACAAACAAAAAAGAAAGGCGGCAAACCTTTTATGAAGTAAAATGGAAGTAGACTTGTATATTGGGTAGGCTTATTTGTGATTAGACCTCGATTAGTTATCTGTTAAATTATAGATTATACATACAAGTTGGACAGACGATTTGAAATAAAATAGTTTTATGTGCTGATAAGCTTTTGAGATAAAAAAAGTTAGGGGGTGCTGAGGTATGACTAACAGAGCTTTCAGAGGCCCACATTTTAAGCTGTCGCAGGATATCTTACTGTGACTCAATGCAGCGGAAGATATTTTGAGCAGTTTCATTTCAACAGACAGACTAAAAAAAATCCCAAAAGCAATTATTCAGCCATATTTTTTTGAAGCTCCTCGTTAAATGCAACGTTCAAAAAATAACTCATTAGTGAATTGCAACGTATAACAACAACAGCAACAACCACGAAAGTGCCATAATGAAACCATTAGCCAAATCAGCTGACAAACGACGGTGCACCATCATTAATTAGTCTTGGCTGCTTCATTTGCCAAGCGTAAAATCCCAGCAAAAATTAACAAAGCTAAAACGAATGACATTACAAACTTTAATACACATACATACGTACAACAAAAACTATCTAAAACAAACCAAGGAAGAAGTTAACCAAAAAAAATCTGAAAAAACAATTTTAACTAAGTTCGTCTAACAAAACTGGCGAAAAAACCCATTAGCGCTGTTACGCCCAACACACATGCGATAGAGGCTTTTACACCTGCCACAAGCCTATCTACCTGCGAACAAGGCGGTAGGCCCAACAAAACACCCCCAAAGAGCTGTAAAAATCAAAGCAAATTGACAAGGAGATGAGATAAAGTGAAAGCATAAGAAAATAAAGCTAAAAAAAATGCGAGATGGCGAAAGGAAAATGGCACAGGAAAATATTGTTGTGCCTTAGCGCTGAGTAAGAGGTAGCGTTAAAAGCAGTGTCCCAAAAGTAATGACCTGTCTAGCGCACATGGGATACCACCAACGGTGCAAAAGCTCGGTTGAAAGTGCACAAGGCATTACGTAAATATACTGTGTAAAGTGTAGGTACCTTTAACTAGGAAAGATAATGAATGTACATATGTATGAGTAACCTACATCAGTTCTTTTACAAAGGCGTGCTGGGATTAATTCCTTTTCTATGGAGCCTGACAGTTTGTGCTCAAAGAATGTATACCATTTATGAAAATTAGATGGTATCTTTTTTTTCTGAATTTAAATTATGTCATTGTTATTTTATGTTATGTTATGTTATGTTATGTTGTGTTATGTTATGTTATGTTATGCTATGTTACGTTATGTTATGTTGTGTTATGTTATGTTATGTAATGTTATGTTACGGTAAGTTGTTCTATGTTACGTTATGTTATGTCATGTCATGTTATGTTATATGATGTTATGGGAAAGTATGATATGCTATGCTATGTTTTTTTATGTTATGTTATATTATATTATGTTATGTTATGTTAGGCTATGTTGTGTAGTTACGTTATGTTGTGCAATGTTATGTGTATTGATATGCTAATTGCGCTTTTTCAATATCCATTTCCAAGCATTCTTAACGGGTATGAGCACTTTCTCACGTACCAAAGTAAAATTGTCCTTACTCGGACTATTGTTTTCAACACTCTCACCTACTTCCTCTTTCTTTTCACAATTTTCCATGTGACTTCATCCTTTAGAGAGTTCGCTGATATTTTAGTACTAAAGAAAAGACAGAAAAAATTAATGAGAAATCTCCTACAAAAGCCGATAGCACTGGTTGCCAATGCTGTAGATGCAGCTGCTGTAACGGTGGGTGGTGGAGTGGGTGTTTTCTAAGCTGAGCAGATTTAAAAATGATAAAACTGATGATGACGGTTATGTCGACATGCTAAAGTTGAGCTTAGAGCTCACTGTAGTGCTGTTAAGCAGCATGAGATATGGGCAAATGAAAGCGAGCTTAGTGCCAGCGAGAATAACTGAAGTCCCTACAGGTCAGATGAATAGAAAAGGTGTGCATGGCAAAATGACAGCAGGATAAAATATATAAATTTAATGCTTTTATGGTGAGTGTATGCATGTATGAGTGCGTTTGGGTTTCATTAGTGCAGCTATCTAGCTTTTGAGAGCACTATATCACGCTGCTTATCAACGGCAAACTCATTTGTTAACGGCTTAAGTTGGATGCTTATGTAATTATGTATGTATGTAGATATGTATACGCATGCATATATGTAATTTAAAGTAGCTTTCACCAAACTGAAAAAAGGAAAAATGTTTGTGATAGTTGTTTTAATTCACAAAGAAAGGTAATTAAACTTCACAAAATGGTCATCAAAATATGAAAATTTTTTGACATCATTTATATTTACCTACATACATATATATGTATATTTATGTTATGTTATGTTTTGTTATGTTATGTTATGTTATGTTATGTTATGTTATGTTAGTTTATGTTATGTTATGTTATGTTATGTTAAGTTAACGAAATTGAGCTCCCTTGCTAGCTGGGTTATGTATACATTAAATTCATACATACTTATGTACATACATACATATGTCTACGTATATGTATGCATTTCTGATGCACACCTTTTACAATTTTATACACATTTAGATCGAGGGGCCACCGGAACAACAAAATAAAATCTTATTCCGCACAATTTTCACCTAAAAGTTCACAAAAGTTAAGGCAAGTTAACACAAGTGCTCATACAGAGGTTTGCTGATAGAAATATCCGGCGGTAAATGTCACCATATCCTTTGTCACAATAAAATGAAAATAAATTTGCTAATGTTGGCAGTTTCACAGATGGTTGCTTTGTTGGCAGTTCTAAGTATGAGATTTATTAGATTTCGAAATGTGTAATGTTATTAAGGACGGTGCGTGAAAAGTGAATGCCAGTAGCAACAAAACATTTGGAAAAGTAGGATTAGTTATTACTACACCTGGCTTAACTAGGTGAAACTGTCAAGTGTTCATGCTAAAGGAGCTAATAAAGACTTATGAAAGGGCCGCACAAGGATGTGATAGGCAAAGAGAGCGCGAAAAGTGACGAGGGTGGCGCATGCGAAAGCATTTCATTTCCAAATTAGAAGTGTGGGATGTCGTAACGAAATTAATACTAAAAATATGCTAATAAAATATTTCCAAATGTTTCGTAGAAGCCGGTATATTCAAGCACTCCCTCCACTGTAAACTGCACTTTAAACGTATTTTTGAGCAGCAATTGCTGTGTTAGCAAACATTTTGACATGTTTGAAGAACTAAAAATGTTTTAAATTTTTAAATGATCCCATTTTGTCCTACTATCAAGCATATGTTTTAAGCTAATCATGACCAATTTGTTAAGCAATTTCCAAGCCGCATTGAAAATTAACTTTTTTGTACGATTTTTCGAAAATTGAATAAAATGTTCGATTTGCAATTAATTGTAGCACAAATGAACATCCATTGGCTTATAAATCACTGCAGTCATTTTAATTAATGAACATCGGTGACAGCAATGTAGTTAATATTCCAACGATCGATATGAATACGTGTTTGTGTGTATGTGTGTGTGTCTGCGTGCAAAGTTGCGGCGATAGTAAATTAAAAAGTAGGCAATGTGCTCGCGGCAACATTCCAGCAATACTGCCAGCTCCAACTTAAAATACAGAATACACTTTGTCGTTATTGTTGTACATATTGTTTTACTAGGAGTGGTTGAAATTCAAAAATATTTTATTTTAATTTATTTTTTCTTATTTTATTTCATTTTATTTTATTTTAATTTATTTTTTCTTATTTTATTTTATTTTATTTTAATTTATTTTATTTTATTTTATTTTATTTTTTCTTATTTTATTTTATTTTATTTTTTTTTATTTTATGTTATTTTATTTTATTTTATTTTATTTTATTTCATTTTATTTTATTTTATTTTATTTTTTCTTATTTTATTTTATTTTATTTTTTTTTTTATTTTATGTTATTTTATTTTATTTTATTTTATTTTATTTTATTTTATTTTATTTTATTTTTTCTTATTTTATTTTTTTTTTTTTTTTTATTTTATGTTATTTTATTTTATTTTATTTTATTTCATTTTATTTTATTTTTTCTTATTTTATTTTATTTTTTTTTTTTTTTTTATGTTATTTTATTTTATTTTATTTTATTTTATTTTATTTTATTTTATTTTATTTTATTTTATTTTATTTTATTTTATTTTATTTTATTTTATTTTATTTTATTTTATTTTATTTTATTTTATTTTATTTTATTTTATTTTATTTTATTTTTTCTTATTTTACATAATTAATTTGTTTATTGGCCGTTATGAATATATATATTACTTATTTAATTTTGAGCTCTAGGCCTATTTTAAATAAAACAACTAAATTTTGTTGTTATCTATTTATTTTCGATATTTCGATCTCAATCTGAGATCATCATCAGGACTGTAAGAAATGGAGGCGACAAACAAACCACGAATGCTAACGAAATATGTAGACGATTTGTTCGCGATAGTAAAAACGGAAGACACAAATATTTTGCTTAACCTATTAAATGGATACCACAGATCTATTAAATTTACTATTGAAGTAGAAAAGGACGGAAAGATACCTTTTCTGGACACCCTAGTGATTAGGAGTAACAAGAAATTAACATTAGACTGGTACAAAAAACCAACTGCGTCTGGTAGACTGATTAACTTTAACTCACAGCATGATAGAGGAATAATTGTGAACACGGCTAACAATTTCGTGAGACGAGTTCTCTCCATCAGCGATAGGATTTACCACAACAAAAATATTAAATTAATAAAGGATACCCTTGAAAATAACGATTTTCCAACTAAATTAATTAACAAACTTATATACGATTATTACGCGCGTCTGGGTAAATATAACAGGAAGGAAAATCGAAATGCTAAGATATACAAATCAGTCACATATGTCCCTGGGCTTTCGGAAAGGATCAAATATTCAAATATGTACGACAAAGAAGATATTCAGCTAGCATTCACCTACAATAATTCCCTACGAAAGGTGTTCAGCAAATTAAAAGACCCAATACCAAAACAAGAAAAATCGGATGTTGTTTATAGGATTCCTTGCAACGGCGACGGGTCCCACGTATGCGAGAAAGTATATGTGGGCACTACAAAATCAAAACTTAAGACAAGGATATCCGCTCATAAATCTAATATAAAATTAAGAAATAACTTTTCGGACAACAAAACGGCTCTTTCATCTCACTGCAAATATACAGGACATTACCCGGATTTTGAAAATGTAAAAATTTTAGAAGAGGAGAAAAATTACTACAAACGGTTTACCTTAGAAATGCTACATATAGTCGACACCCCCAATGATAGAAGGATGAATTTTAAAGCTGATACTGACAATTGTGCGTACGCCTACCGCAACCTGATTTTAAAGCATAACAAACACACGTGATACATTTTTTACATGCAAACATACGCACTCATGCAGTTCTCTACATATACACACTCATGCAGTTCTCTGCACCTTAGTACAATAACTAACTATTATTATTATTTTCGCCGCATACTATATTGTTGTTGTAAACGTTTCTCAATTTTTGTTTACAATTACGGGACTTCATTTGATAATATTCACATTTATTTACATTCTCTGTTTAGAATTTTCGTTGTTTCTGACATGTTCACTTTTCTTCACAATTATTAGTCTTTGCATAACCGCGGAAGATGTAAGTTGCGCTGATACATTATGTTCAACAAATTAATATGTTGTTTTTATGTGAAATATAATGTTATTGTTTTTATTGTTTTTCTTACAGTCCTGATGATGATCTCAGATTGAGATCGAAATATCGAAAATAAATAGATAACAACAAAATTTAGTTGTTTTATTTAAAATAGGCCTAGAGCTCAAAATTAAATAAGTAATATATATTTTCTTATTTTATTTTATTTTTTTTTTATTTTATGTTATTTTATTTTATTTTATTTTATTTTATTTTATTTTATTTTATTTTATTTTATTTTATTTTATTTTTTCTTATTTTATTTCATTTTTTTTTATTTTATGTTATTTTATTTTATTTTATTTTATTTTATTTTATTTTATTTTATTTTATTTTATTTTATTTTATTTCTTATAATAAAACGAATTGCTACGATAGCTACACAGATGCGTTTGAGGTTATCGGGTACATATCGTCTATCGTTCAAAACGTGATCAAAGCTGCTATTGGTATGAACTTATCGGAAAGAGTTCCTCTTAAACGCTTTTATTCTATAAAGAAATACTTTACTTAACAAATTTACTCTACCTTTATTGACATACCAAAGGTGGCGACACAGCACACCGGCATGTAACGCAAATGTCACACGCCAATAAACGCCAAATTCATTTGCGCATGCGCAGTCACGGGCATTCCAATGCGCCAACAAACAAAATCAATGCTAACCAGCAACAAGTTACCTTCCAGCGGTGCGTAAACAATCAAGCAAAACTTTGTGCCAAAAGTCACTACGCCGGTTTGCATTTATTGGCACGCTCATATGCGGTGACATTCACGCGCCATTTCATGCAACTGATATGAACGTTTGCGCATGCGCTTTACATCGCCCCCTAATTTCGGTCACCCCAAAGTTTTGTGTGCGATTGGGCACACTTGTCTCTTCTCGTTATCTACAAGCGTGGCGCTAAAACTCTTGTACACTGTCACGGCGCATTTGAATTATGAACTCATTATGTGGCACGTTACTGAACAACTTGCAACATTTAATTTAGATTTTTTTTTTCTAATTTTTATTTTATCTTTTGCTATATATATTTACAACGAGCAAAAAAGCCGTTAGCGCTGACAGCTGCTTGGACATACATACATAGTTCAATCAGCAAAGTGGACGCTTACATAACACGCAAGTAGACGAGGGTGCTCACGAAAGTTCGAAGAGTCCGTAAGTTTGAAATATTCGCAAAGGAGTTGTAAAAGAGTGCGAGGGTAAGACAAAGAGTGATTTGAGGACTGAGATTAAATGGAAGGTATAAAGAAAATGTTTTTGCTTTGAATAGCTAAACGAATTTTTTTTTTGGACCCCTCGTTTGTGTGCAATTTGAATGTAAAAAAATGTTTTTCTTATTTTCTAAATTTCGCTCGCTTTACATCTTTTTCTTTTTATCGATGTTGCAACTGTAATTGCCCATGTAAACATATATAAATACAGTTATTGTGACAAGTAAACAGCATGCAACCGTGCAATCGCTACTATGCTCCAGCTTGCAACAAATGCAAGGCATTTCAAATAACACTAGTGGACACATATTTACATACAAACAAACATACATACACACACATGTACATATATTTATTTATGCGCTTGACCATTTGCATATCATATGGTTGAAAAGAAAATTTAAAAAATTCGCAGAAATTGTGAAAATCGGGTGGCGTTGTAGGACATGCAACCAAGCGAAATGGGGCACATGAAAATGCACTCAATCTTGGATGAGCAAAAAAAAAAAAAGAATAAAATGGAATAAATGACAGTCACCAAATAGAGCGCCGACTACAGTAAGCCTAGCATGAAAAATTGCAACAACAACAATACACAATATATGCATGTACATCTGTATACCCAAAGCTGTTTCATCTGCATATGAGATTATGCGTATGTACATATGTATGTATGTGTTTGCTAGAGGTGCTAATTTTTGAGATTTTATTAAGCCCGGGATTTCCAAGACTCGGATTTTCGAGCCAGGGAAATTCGCTTTTGTAGAACAGTTTACTTTAACTTAAATGCAAAAAAGATAAGAGTAAAAATTTTTTTTTAAAAACTATGCGTTTTTTTTTTGTGTAAGCACTTAGTGACTTATCAATAAAACAACATTTTTTCCCACAAGTTGAGAGGACCATGGAAAATCAAATGTGAACTTGTCGCTTGGGAGATACCAACTAATCTTATAAATCAGCTGCTTAATATTTTTTTAAAATTTTATCTGGCAAAGTAATTCAATACCGAAAATCCCGAGATAGTAAGCAAGAAATCTGAGCACTTTCGGCAGCTAAGAAAGCACAAGATCTCGGTATTGTCGTGCCTAATTTGTATAGATATCCTTGCATGCCCACTATCTAGTTCACTGACTATCTGTCCAGCTGTTGACTGGGCCACCAGTGGGCGCACGACAACAGCCCACATGCCAGCAGCAGCTCAGCCTCACAACTTGAGCGCTTTGCCTGTAGGCGATGCAAACTGGCTTCATTTTGTTCATACATGCCATATCCAGCACATATAAATGTATATCAGTCTTTATCTAAACATTCAGTCAGCTGACAAAATACATATTTGGGGCAAGCTGCAAGGCAGTTGGTGGAGGCCCATGGTCGTTGTTGACATTTTCTTGTTTAAAAAAAAAATACAAATATTTGCAAAAGCAAGTACGGCGGTGATTGTGGTATGTTTTTTTTATGGTGTTTTGATAAATTTTATGATTTAATGCGGTTTTGAAATTGAAAAGGTCATTTCTAGAGATAATAAATATTTTTAAATTTTTTTCAGTGAACATATTTTTTTTTTTTGAATTTTTTTTAACATTTAAAAAAAGAAAATCTACGAAGTAAGTGAAACTCCATGACATCAAGGACGTGATGACTTTCATCAGGTCTTCCTAGTGATTCGAAGAGGAGGAGGTATAAAGGTGTCTCTATGTGGTATCACAACGGGCCTAATGGTATTGGCCTAAGTGTTCTTCTTTGGCAGCCACTTCAACCTAACCGTACCTACATAAGTGAAACTGCTACTCCGAATTAGCTGTTTAAATGACTCGCTCCATTGGCTACGAAACTGTATCACTCTAAGCACCAGTGTCCAATGTTTTTCAAACTGTCAAAATCAGCTGTGACAACCCAGTGCTATCCAAACGCTCTAGCTATCCCCACTTTGTATAGCTGTTTTTATACTTGTTTAACATGTCTATCGGTTGATTCGGATAGTACGACTTATACCGGTAGGACTACTTTCAAATAGTAGCACCTTCGGTAAGTTGACTTTTACTACCACAGCAAGTAAATACTATCCTTAATTTTTTTTAAATAAATTTTCGGCTTTTTATTAATGTTTTTACTTTGTGCGCTTGCCGCTACTGGGTAAAAATAGCACATCCGCCAGAATCAAAACGAGAAAGGATCAACGCGTAGTCATTAATGGTTTTACCCAAAATGATTCTAAAAACAAAAACACCTTTAGGCAATTTAAATGTGAAAAAAAATTTTGTTGAAGCATATAGGAACAAACAACAAAACAAAAACAAAACCACCTGAAATTTGTTATATATTTTCGCATGCCCTTCATCAGCATCCTGGCGGCATAAAAACTCCTCATCGCCTCTCAATCGGTTTATGTTTTCAATGGCTTTTTGGTAAATTTTCACGCTACCTAAGCGTCTCTTTGCTTGACCCGTTCTTTTGTGTTCCATGTCATTGATTGTTGTTTTTTCGGTTTCATTTTTACGTATTTTTAGTGATGATGTTTTTTAGATTCGTGTCGAGTCACTCTTTGAAATGCTTTTTCGTGTGCGCATATCAGAATTTCACTATTTTCATGATTTCTAGGAATCCTTGAATTTGTTGGTTTTTATCGCATTTGTTTGTGTAGGCGCTAAAAACTTTGCAGACGCAATAAGCGATGTTGCTTTGTGAATATCAAAAGAATGAACGTACATACTGCATATATTTGCATAACCTCCTTCATTATATTTTTTAAACTTTGCGCTTTTCACTATTTTGTGGATGTATGCAGACATTTTATTATTAAAATATGAAGCTATAGAAGATTATTTGAAAACTTTTTCCAGCAATGCAATCATACGATATTTTGATTTTTATGGTGTTGCTGAGTGAATCCGGCTTTAAATGGTATGAATGCACCTTTAGCAATAATGCGTATCCATGAAAATTGTTAGTTTTTTATGAGTGGATTTCCAGTATTGAAAATATTATTAAAAAATTTGAAATAAAAATATGGAAAAATTCAAAAAAAAAATACCTTCTCAAACACCAAATTTTGTAAAAAAAAAAAAAATTCATTTGGATCCCTTTTCAGATTTACTTTCTATAAAACAACTTTAGTATGCGAAATCAAATTTTTTGTTTTATAAATAAAGTTTTGTAAGTTCGTCCAACAAAATTCTCACTTTTTTAACCTTAAAACCATTAAAAAAAAATACAACAAATATGCGAAAAACCCCAACTGCTGGCGACACTTCAGTTGCCGGGTAGTAAATATTGTTGTTAAAAATATTATATTTACATAAGCCATTTTTAATAGCGCTGCAAATAATCGTTATAGTTGTGTTGTTATTTTAGTAGAATTGTTGTTGTTGTTGTTGCTTTTTTCTGTGTTGGAATATGTTATTTATGCAAGTTTATGTCATTTTATTTATTATTTTTTTACGGTTGGCGCTTCTCGTTGTTAGCTGCACAGCTGTATGGTGTTGTTGTAGCCTGCAGCCGAAAGCACTTCATTATGCGATCGTCGAAAAGTTAGATGGAAAAAATGCTGAAATATCATTATATAACCTGTAGTGGAAGGCTAAGCGAGTAAGGGAGTGAACTAGTTAGTTTCCAATTGCAATTTTACTGAATAAAATCAAAGTGGTGTCGTTTCGGGATTGTTCCATCAACATTTTGGGAATGTTTTGCGCATTTTTTGGGGCTATTTTTTATCACTCTTGTGATTTTTGGTATAATCTCAGAATCATATAGGGCCTTTTTTTCTGGAACTATTTCGGACTTCCTGCGGGATTGCTGCAGACAATAACCTGATATTTTATTAAATTATTTCATATTTCATAATAAATTATAATTAAACACCAGCTCAATACAAGAGATTGCCGCTACAGGTTATATAAACTTACATATTCACACACATAAGCGAGTATATGCAACATGCAACAATTTTAATGTGTGATATTAAAAAATGGCAACCGCAGGCATATATGAAATTCATTAAAGGAGAAAAATGAAACGCGAAAAGGACTGAGTGAAAATGTAGTAAGAAATTACTTAAATATGTAAATGAGTATGGAATATGTGAACAATTTATTCTTTCTACGCTCGGCTAACATTTCTCACACCACCCTCACATGCCACTTCATAAATTGTGGTGCCTTCAACTTGCCACGATTGCGTATGAGCGCTAATGCCATGGTTACTGCGGTTATTGCACCGCGACAACAACAACTACAACAATACCGACAAACAGCGCAAAAGCATTTCGAAGAGTCAACTTTGGTGTTTACAACGGTTATTTGGTTGATGCAACTGCAGCGGCGGTGGAAGGACAATGGCATAGTTTTTCGAGGAACTTGGGTCTTTGATATTTTATTAGATTAACATAGGTCAAGCCAAAAGTCTTTCTTATGAAGTGAGGGCACATGCGACCACAGTGGAAGATCACTCCATCTCAAAAGCGAATTCTATCTCTTCAGCTAAAAAGCGAGCATTGTGGCATTAATGTCGCAATTGGGTGCTCTTAAAAAATATTCTGAACTACGGTCAGATTTAAAAATAATCAAATTCAAACCAGTAAATGTGACACTGTGCAACAAAAACAACAAACACCAGCAACATTTTCAAGTGCGCGTTTAATGTTAGCAACACTTGACTTGCTACGAAGTTCTATGAAATGTTATATTGCAATAACAACAAAAAACTTGCACATACATACTTGTAATTCAGGAAGCACACAAGCACGGTATTTGGCAAGAAACATGTGTCCCAACACAAGCACAAGCATTCACTCAAGCAATCAAGCAACGAAGCGCTCATGCATGGTTGCTGAAATCTGAGCGCGCTGGAATGGTGTGCGTGTGCGAATTTTGAAGTGCTTATAGCCTGCGGGAAAGTCACGAGTGAGACAAACATATTTCTGGCGTGGAACTAGATCTAATGAGTTACAGAGGAAGTAGTCCGAATAAGTTAAATTGGAACTAGTTCGATAGTTACCAGACTTTCACTAGTGCCAAAAAGGGTGTTGAGCAACCATTGTTGGGTATTTTTTATGGTATTTGAAAAAGTAATTTTTATCCATTATCTAAGAAAGACTTTTTAGTTGCAATTTTACTGATTTTATTTAATTCTTTTTTTCATTTTGTTTGTTTAATTTAATTTTTTTTAAAGCTTTTTTTTTAATTTGTGGTTTTTTTACGTTATTTTTAATTTGTTTTTTTTTTATTTTTTTTATCTATGTATGTATTATAATTTTTGAAATTTTTTTCCTCTTAATTTATAATTTTCTTAAATGATTGCACTCTAATCAGATTGTGGGCGAAAAGCCAATGGCTTCAAAGGCACTAGCTGCGCACCAATTCAGAACCATAGATTTTCTCTACAGCTAAGTGGCTAGAGGAACGAGTGCAAAATTTCGCTACAGACGCTCTAACGTCACGTATGTATATCACTCAAAATCTTTACACCCGCTTGGCATATACCCGTCTCGTTAGCCCAGCTAAGCTTTTGGTTTATCACAAGCTTACATTGACATCCGCCTTTGGTTGCCACTAAGATTTTTTATTTTTTCCTTTTTTTTTGCGCTTCATATGTATGTATATCCACACCTAATACCATCAGCAACCTCCTCACCACCAAACAATGTGGAAGCGTTAAATTGATTATAGTTAAGAAAGTCAAGTGGCTGTCAAGACTTGACAAGAGTAGTGGCAATAACTATGCAGATAAGCACATAAGGGACTAAATACGAGCTACACACACACAAGTATTAAAATAAGTAGTGACAACTAACAACTGACGCTGGAACACAAACCAATACAAACGTGTGGATATATCGCATTCAAGTCCTCGTCGATTATCTTCTAAGCTGTGGTGTGCATGAACATTTATACTCACACATACGCAAGTACAAGGTTGCATTTAAAAGTTGCCAAATTGTTTGTTAGCTAACTGCTAGTTGTTTTTGTATAATTTGAGTGAACACTTCCTATTTTCATTGTTGATGGATGCCTGTTGGGTTTTACTACTTTTCTACAACGCACTTAACTTTTAACTTTTTATTTAACAACTTCAACAACACTTCATGCAACAGCTGCAAAAACAAATTCACTCAGTCAAAAGTGTTGCAACCGTGCAAAAAAAAATTGGTTGACTAGTCCACCAAAGTAGTAGTCGCTCATAAGTTTTACACCAGACGCAAAATTGTGTTAAGCAAATATATTTGAAAATTATTTAGGCACTCTCCGAAGGCACTTGTCATAGTCCTAACCCTCTTAAAAATTCTTACTATCGGTACACCAAACTGTTCCACTTACATTCCAGACTAGTCTCATATTTTGGCTTGTGCTTGCATTCTCACATGTGACAGTAGACATAAAAGTAAGAGTAAACGTTTTGAATGGCAAAAACAAAAAAAAAAAAATGTGAATACAAACAATCTTTTGTAGTTACTTCAAGTTGACGTTGATGACCTCTGTACTTACAACCACTTTTAAACATTATCTTGTTAAATAACTAGAAAAAAGTTATTGAAGCACAAAAGAGAAGCGCTCAGTTACTTTCTTCCTGTGTTTAATATATAACAGTTATGACAGTTATATTCGCATTTAACACTTTTAGCACAGTAGCAATGAACCATAATCTTTATGTAGCCAATCAACTGGAAAGTCTGCTTATGATATTTGAAACTTTTTATAAATATGCATTTGTATGTATGAATGTATGTATGTGTGTGTGTACGTCCTATGCTTGGATGTTGAAGTGCAGTAAACTTAAATTGTGGTAAAATGATAATTATTCAAGAAAGCTTCATAAAAAGTAATGCAGTAATTAAGTTAACATAATATTGTGCTGACCTGTTTTTTATAACAATTTAAGTTTATTAACCGAAACCTTAAATTAATATGCTTCGTATGGAATAACGTGACGTCAGTAAAAAAAAAAAAATAACTTTTTAATGTTTCCTGAAATTGCATTTGAACTTTTATGCTAAGAAGCTTAATGAAGTGAATGAATGGCTTGCGGTTATGACTGTGGTTATCATTACGGTCGGTTATGGATAATTACGGTTGTGGCAGGTATTATAGTTGTGATTACGGTCATGGTTAGTCTTATAGTTATGATTACGTTTGTGGTTAGACTTATCGCTATGGTTGTGGTTAGGGAAATGTTTATCGTTACGGTTACGGATAGTCTAATTTTTACGGTTACGGCAATGTTTAGTATGTATATTCGTTAGGATTTCTGTTATAGCTAGACTTACCACTATGGTTGTGGTTAGGGAAATGTTTATCGTTACGGTTACGGTTAGTATTGTTTTTACGGTTACGGTTATGTTTAGTATGTATGTATATCTTTAGGATTACTGCTATGTTTATGATTATCGAAACGAATACGGTTATGTTTATGATTATCGTTACGGTTACGGTTATGGTCAGACTTATAGTTATGGTTGCGGTTATGGCTAAATATGTAAGTAGAATAAAGCGATGGGTTCAGTACTTTCTAGATATAACTTTTTCTGCTCGCTTAAATAATCTGTGAAGTGGAGCAAACAGAAATGATGAGTAAAAAACTAACATAGACAAATATGGCCCACACGGCGTATACGCAACATTCTGCTGTACCGAAGGCTCTTTGTTCAGACCGTAAAGTGAAATTATACCTACTCACTTTTTTTGCTCTTTCAAACTCACAACTCCAATGATACCGCAACTAACTGTCTAATGTCACATCCAATGACGGCAATTAATAAACAATGATTTACGATGTGTCAATTGCAGTTGGGGTTTTGGTTGGGCAAATGTCATAAAAAGAGCAAATAAAAAGCCATCAAATTATAAAAAAAAAAACACAAGAAGAGGAGTTGTTTCGACATTGGCTGCGAATTCGAAAGAGGCAAAGACAGACAAAACTTTTAACTTGAAGTTGAAACTGAAAATGTGCGTCAGAAAAAACAAATTTACAAAAGTTCGGGTGTAACTTCAAACAAGTTTTTCCATGCGAGCTTTTGGAAAGTTTTTTACTTCTACAACTGCTGCGTATTTGGGCATGTTTTTGTCTTCTTTCTATTAAAATTATAGCAAAAATAGAATGAGTGCTTACAGAGCAGAAAAAATTAATGAAAATGGTTCAACAAAAATTTCAAGAATATATTCATTTACAAAACTCAGTCAGGCGTGGCAAATGCGCGCATCTTTATGGCTTTGTCATTTCTTTTTTTACGGAAATTCGTGTAAAAAGCGTGGTGCGTGTGCCTGCTTCCGGGCAACCATTAAGCTTTGCGGTCGGTCGTCCATGCAACGCAACGTTTATGAGTTCCCGTCTATTTGTCTTTGCTTTCTTGTTGCCTCCAGAGGGACTACATTCATTCGCTATTCAGTGTGTGGCTTCGCAATTGAAGTGTTTGCGTTTGGTCATCTCGCTATCAGCAACATCATCATCAGGAGTGGAATCATCATCATCAGTAGCAACCACACTAGCAACATCATTGTAGGCAATGGTAACGGCAATCGGAAAAACACGCCCACTTTTTCTGGCATGTGGCACAACTACTTTGCAAGTCGTAACGAGTAAAATTGAATGTGGCAAGATAATGGCACTGCAGCCATCCGCCAACCATCTAAAGCTTACAGCGCACATCCGCTAGCCTAAAGCCATATGGCAGTTTGTGGGTGAGACGCAACTTTTTTGTTATTTGAATTTTTGACTAATTACACCGAGCAAACGACTGCGGTGCAAACAAATGAATGCTTGCCTAAATGCTTCAATGACTGAATGTTTTTGTATGACTGGCGAATTTGTTTGCCACGATTTTGAAGTGTGCGCGTATCTCATGCGCTTTTTTGGGGGTTGCTATTTGGCCATTAGCAAATAGAGGGTGGCTTTAGTGCTACTTCAGCGACTAGTCAAGTGGGTGTAAATGTTTTGAATGGCGTGTAGTAACTTGGAAGCGAAAGGGGGTGGGTTGTTATAGAGTGGAAAATAAAAAAAATTTTGATAACTTTAATTGAGCGAGATTTATAAATTTGAAGGTGTCATTTCGAGCCCAAAAATGCTTAGATAACTATAATATGGCTTGTTTTATAAGCAGAAGAACGTTCTTAGCACCAATTTTCGAGTCACTCCGGCTGAAATTCATGATGTGTACTGTAATCGCTTCAAATCTTAATTTTCAGTATGGTCGTTGAATTGACCTGCGAAATGAGTCTGATGTGTTTTGAAACTATCCTTAATATGTATCGAAAAAATCCCAAAATCATCCTAAAAAATAACGAATATCATTCCAAAGCCATCCTGAGAAAATCCCGAAATCGTCCCGAAAACGGTAACGAAGTGATCCTGATGTGTTACGAAATTATCCTTAATATGTCTCATAAAAATCCCGAAATCATCCTAAAACATCCCGAATATCATTCCGAAGTGATCCTGAGAAAATCCGGAAATCGTCCCGAAAACGCTACCGAAATGATCCTAATGTGTTTCGAAATTATTCTTAAAATGTTTCGAAAAAATCCCGAAATCATCCTAAAAAATCCCGAACATCATTCCCAAGTGATCCTGAGCAAATCCGGAAATCGTCCCGAAAACGGTAACGAAGTGATTCTGATGTGTTACGAAATTATCCTTAATATGTCACGAAAAATTCTCGACATTATCCCTTAAAATCCCGCAGAACATTTCAAAGTGATCCTGAGATGATCCCGAAAACGCTACTGAAATGATCCTGATGTGTTTCGAAATTATTCTTAAAATGTTTCGAAAAAATCCCGAAATCATCCTAAAAAATCCCGAACATCATTCCCAAGTAATCCTGAGAAAATCCCGAAATCGTCCCGAAAACGGTAACGAAGTGATCCTGACATGTTTCGAAATTATCCTTAATATGTCACGAAAAATTCTCGACATTATCCCTTAAAATCCCGAAGATCATTGCAAAGTGATCCTGAGAAAATCCCGAAATGATCCCGAAAACGGTAATATGATCCCGGAAAAATTTCGAGAAAATCCTGAAATGATAACTATTTGAATGTGCCTGAAAATAATCCCTAATTCTTCTAATAAACGACACAAATATGGTCCGCAAAACATTCCTGGCATAATAATGAATTGATTCCGGAAAAATCCCTCAAATGGCCCCCATAAAACGATTCATCAATAAAAAATGTTGATCTACTCCGAAAAAAAGTGTCCAAATTTCATTCGCAATCAAAACCTTCAACCGCTGCCTAAGAAGTAAACTTGAACATGCTCTGCGGATACTGCCGACTGAGCCAGCAGAGCAAGGCTGATTATTCCAAACCCATCGTTTTTCCTTTGCATCCTAGCTAAGTTTCTACGAATTAGTCCACGTTTTATTATTACTGTATTGGTGCTCAACACTCCACACTCCTTTAACACCAAAAAATATTTAGTTTATAAAACACTTACAGAAATTGCCAGTTCAAATCGCTTCATTTTCGACAACTTGACTACAATTTACTGCTTAATTTAGTCGAATATGAGAGCATGTTGCACAGCACACAACTCCACACACACACACACACTCAAAATGCGCACTTTTATACAAATTTGTGTGTTCTATACTATATAGATATATATATATATATATGTAAAAATTGATATCATTATATTAAGTCGCACATTTATGGAGAAGCAGTGCAATTTCGGCCAGATTATCGCCGTCATCATCATCAGTGGTGGCGTTTGCTGGCACTTTTTGCACAACCAACAACACAGCAATTTGCACCGCACACACACACACACATATGTACGCAATCATACAGCTCATCTTGCACAATTGTAAGTATACGCTAGCAGGCTGCTTTGTTGTTGTTGCAGTGAAGTGTACAATTTTTCAATTTTCACAACTTAATTTGCAACAACGGAGCCAAGAAGAAGAGCAGCCATGTAGTGTCACAACAATAAAGCACATGTGTGGTTTGAGTGTGCAAGTGCAAACATGGCATTTGTGTCTGTATTTTGCTCGGTTGCAAGTGTGCACATCTGCTGCAAATGGCCTATCTTCGTGCCACATTCGAGTTCATACATATTGCTTATTCCTTGTGGTAAATATGACTGTCGAGTGTCAGTCAGTTTATTTGTCGGTTGTCGGTTGTTGTGTCAGTGCAATTTGCGTGTGTTGTTGCACCACTACTCTCACACATACACACACACACACACTCTTAGGCATATTTCTCTGTGCCACCGAGCAAATATAATTTGCATTTGTGGCATGAATGAATGCCCCTTTGAACCACTTCAGTGCATTTCTATATCAGCTTTTTGTTGTTGTTGCTGCTGCTGCTTTCTTGTTTCTTGTTCTTCTTACGTTTATCATTTTCTTGTTAGCATCCTTAGTGTATTCGTTGTTTTCGTGCAGATGTAATAGGCATGTTAGTGCAGGAAATGGATGAATTTGAAGAGTCCTAGCTAGTTACACTCGCGTAAATAAAATTAGCATAATTAAAAGTATATTTTCTTCAATTAATAAAATTGTGACCGACCGAAGACTCTACATAGCAGATATGCAAGCAAAATTTATAGGTAAAATCATTATAGAGCATTAAGAAGCTAAAGCAATAGTTTCTAGCAATTTTGTCTGTCTGTCTGTATGTTTGTGCGCGCATCACTCAAAAACAGCTGTATACAAATGAAGGCAGTCACTACTGTTGCATTACTAGATGTCTACTTTCAAGTCTGAGTTACTCTTCGTTTTGATAGCTTGCACAAACTTCGACTGCTGCTACAACTGCTGCTCACAACTGTAAGTGCGATTGAGTGCTTTCTGTGCAGCTGGAAGCTAAACGAGGTTGCAACGAAATGTAAACACCATGTTGATAACCTCAATGTATGCCCTCTCCCTCTACACACATATACACACTAACACCTACGCAAGATGGCTGTCACAATGCAGGAAACTCCTTGCTACGGAATTGTCGGCATCACTAGAAGAATTTCTCTTACAAAAGCAACAAAATTTTACTTGCCAGCAACCATTAACCAGCAAAACTGTTTTAATTTGCGAATATTTAACAATTCTTGCTTTTCCTGCTATTGTTATCGTTGTGCTGCGTTTTTCCTTTGGTGGGTGCAAAATATAATACATACATACATACATGAGCAAGTGGATGTGTGTAGGCGGAAGTGTTGCAAGATGCTTATCGGGCATATTTCACGTACCACTAAACGTTCGAAGAAAAAACAATTTTGTGTTTTTATAATTTATTGCTGCTACAAGAAAAATGCATAATAAAAGAGTAAGGTGCTAGAAGGTCAGGTAGAGCTGGAGGCTTTTATAGCTAGTTGCGGTTTTTTGTGGACTTGTAAGAAATTTGTGCTACGCAAATCTTCAAGCAAAATTGATTGCTGGCACCATTTATAAATCAACAAAATACAAAGCAACAGTTTTTCAAATTTTTGTCTGTTTGTCTGTATGTTTGATCGCGCATCACTCAAAAAGTGCTAACTAGAATTTGAAATAACTTTCTTCGTTGCATTACCTTATGTTTTTCTTACAATTTAAGTTGTGCCTTATTTCGATAGCTCGACCAGTTTTAGAGTTATCGTCCAATATGTGGACCAGTTTGACCCAACAATTAATTTTTAATACAATATGGGTGTCAAACGCAAGGTGTTAGTAACTGCTAAAGTAAGGAAAGTAATTAAGTGCCATAGCTCAATTAGTTAAGCTGATATCATGATTAGAATCGTTGAATAAAAAGCACAACTGGGTATAAAACTTCGCTCACACTTTCTGTTTATAAATAATTATTTATTCCCAACTCCAGTTTATGTTTGATAATAAAATCTTGTTCAAGTATATGGATATATATTTTCTCATGCAAATATAAAAACATAATTTTACATAAGCGAATGGTTTCAAACCCCATGTTGCAGGCATGTAAATGGTGGCAAGTTAAACACCAAACTTCTCCGTCAAAATACTAGTTCGAAACTTGAATTTGCTAGCTCATGCACAACTAATTCTTAACAGATTAAGCTGGTATAGAGTGATACTATTTTAACTTAGAAAAATGCAATCTGAAACCCAAGATGCTTTAAAATAAATCATTTTCAGTTTTAAGGATTGAGCTAGTACTTGATACGGTCTAGTTTGAACCAGTTTTAGAGTGACATACATATTTCTTGCAAAAATCTTCGAATTGGCAACAGTATAACATTATCATATTTAAAGTAGTTCCAAAGGTGATGAGAAAATTGACAGTTGTCGCACTAGCTCGCCTTATACTCTAGTTGTTCCTCAGCTGACAACTAGTTGCCTCGCTTGTGTTGTTGTTTCCACAGTAATATTCCGCCAAATTGAAAAGCAGCCGATAAATTCTTATTCCACATACCCGCTTAGACATATGTGTGAGTAGTTACAATAGTGTTTGCATGAAGGAAGCAAACACAATACGTAGATTGCTGAAACAAAATTAGGTTACCAACATCCTGGCAAAGGATATGCAAGTAAGCGAGTCAAAGCAGTATGCAACCGATAACAATTATTTTTCATTTATGTCGTGCATATTTCCTATTTATCCAACGCATAACTATTTATACATTTATATTACCACTATGAAGATATTTATGCTAATATGTGTGACGGTAAGTGGCACAAATGTGGGGCAAATTCGTTTTCCATTTCAACAGTGTGGGTTCTGTTTTTCTAGAATTTTTTTTTTTTTTTGAACATAAGAGGAATCAGTGGAGAAAATGTAATTTCTTTGTATGGTAAAGCTTAATTTTACTTTCATTAAATTTACGCATGTGATTCATGTTGAAAATTGCTGGCAGTAAACATGAAAAATTGCAAAAATTATTTTGTTGGAGTAAGATGATTTTGCTAGAACTTTCGATCAATGCAAAGCCAGTGCTAACTTCCAAAAGGGTCGGCCTGCAATAAAGCCAAATGGCTTTATTTTTCAACATGTTGATCAATATGGCATTATTGCGCTTTTGGTAATATCACGTGTGATATTTATGTATCAGATGACGTCGCAATGACAACGCATAAAGCAGACAAAATTCTCCTGAAACGCAGGAAACACTCTCCTAAAGTAATGAAAAAAAATCCACGATTTTTATATCCAAATTTCAACATTTTTATTATAGTGGCGCACAATAACAACAACTTATTTAGAATAAGCCCCATATCTGTTTGTTTAAGCGAAAGCCAACCCCCCAAAAAAGTTAAAAGTATGCTTGAAAAATTTTCACAATTTCTCTACTTTCCTCACTTTCAATCTCTTTGGGTTGAATTTGCTACTTTGAATACGAGTATGTGTATACCCAGCTATAAGTAAAATTTTGAAAATAGTTGTTCGAATGCCTTTGGTTGCCACTAACTAATCAGCAAAACTTAGTTTCTGCCTGCATAAACATTTCAATTTTCATTTCAATTACTTTTACAATTTCAATTTCATTTCGTAGCTGCTGTCAAGATAATCATTTCCATTCAAAGGATTTGCAAAGCTATGTACATACCTACGAGTATGTATGTAGGTTTATAACTTCTTTGCGCTACTTTTTAAAAGTTTTCGAACAGAGAAAAGCGAAACTTTTACAACAAATCACTAATAAAATTTCGCAAACATTCAATTCATCGATATGCAAGTGTGTGTGTGTGTGTGTGTGTGGCAAGAAGGCTTTGCAAGAATTTCAAAGAGCGTATTATAAACTCACACATGCAAAAGTTTGTTGCAACCAATAACAGCTGAGCGTCTGTGGCAAAACTAGCGGTAAAGTGGATTATCACTTAAATTGCTATAACACATGCGTCTTATATGAATGAATATACGAATGTATGGATGTGTGTGTGTGAGTGTGTGTAAATCTTGAAATACGAAGATTTCACAAGAATTTATAGGTTATGTATGCACTCTAAACAGATGTGCAAGCGTAGTGCTTTGCTTCTACTCCAATCACCAACTCCGCTTTCGTGTGAACTTTGCTTTATTTGTGTAGCTGATGGTGTTAGTACTGATAAGTTGAAGTTAACGGAGCTTTAATGTTAAGGCGGCAAGTTTATCTTTAGATATGCACCAAGGGGATAAAATTGTAAGCCAAATTTGGTGTATGCTATATGCAAGCGCTGCACTGTGGGCTATTTTTTAAAACTTCTTTACAAAATCAAAAAGTTCGGCCAGAATTAGAAAAAATTAAAGTCATGGTATGAAAGCTTTATTCAAATACCTGCCAAAATGGAATTTTAAAATTAAAAAAATTTCGAAATTTTATTTTGAAAAACATTTTCGAAAAAAAAAATTATTTTTAAATATTTTTTGTTTTTTACTAAAAGTCGGGTTCTAATAAATCTTAAGATAAAATTGTAAGCCAAATTGGTGTTGCCACGCTGCACTGTGGGTTATTTTTTAAAACTTTTTTACCAAATCTAAAAATTCGGTCAGAATTAGAAAAAATTAAAGTTATGGTATGAAAGCTTTATTCAAATACCTGCCAAAATGGAATTTTAAAATTAAAAAAATTTCGAAATTTTATTTTGAAAAACATTTTCGAAAAAAAAAATTATTTTTAAATATTTTTTGTTTTTTACTAAAAGTCGGGTTCTAATAAATCTTAAGATGCTGAATCGGAATATTTCGAAATAAATTTAAAATTCGATATGAGTGAAAAGCGATTATTTTGAAAACCATTTTCGAAAAAAATTAAATATTGTTAAAGCTTTCTTTTTTAAATAAAACTTAAGACGCTGAAATCGAAATATTTTGCAATAAAAACTAATCTTCAAAATGTTTAAATACTTGCCAATGTGAGCAAAACAACAATTCAAAATTACAAAAAATTAGTTTTAGAAAAAAATGATTATTTAGTCAAAATTTACATTTCTATAAATCCCAAAATTATTTGTTTCGAAAATTTTTAAATTTTTGGAGTTTGAAATTTAATGTTTTCAAAAACGTTTTCGAAGGTAAATATTTTTACTCTAAAAAAATAAAAAAAAATTACGCTTTCGAGCACCTAGTTTTGAAGTTCAATCTTATAGATCTTAAAACTATTTTCAATTGCTCGGTAAGGCTTTGTTAGTTATTTTACTACAAATTTCTACAAAACAAACCACAGTGCGCCATAAAGTATGCAAGTGAAATTTGAACGCATAAAGACTAGTGTTGCCAGGCATTGGCAAACTGCTGTGTAAGAGCGAGAGAGCGGTTGGCTTAGCGTGGCGTATCTTTGAAGGAGCATGCCAAGCTTAGTGGGTACTTGGAAGATTTGCGGCAAGCTAAAATGAAGTTTGGCACAAGTTAAATGCGGAGTAGAATTTTTCAATTTACCTAAAACTTTGCTAATGCCAAAGAATGATGGCATCGATGGAAAGCGACAAGCATAACTCGATTTGGAAAGTCAACGCAAATAGTTTATTTTTGATTTAAAAAACCACGAGCATATTTGTTGTTGTATTTTTGTATAAAAAAGAAAATCCTTAAAAAGCACGCTTGCGGTTCATTTGCCACTCATCGTTTTGCTTTCAGTCGCAAATCGAATTAAGCAACCACAAAAAAGGACTATTTTCTAACCACAGTAAGCCACACCAGCAGCTATGGTAAACTCAAAAGGGGACAGCGGAGCTTACTGACACACTGCGCTAACTGGCGCCAACAGATATCGAGCAATGAAACCACGAGTGAGTACGCTCCCATAAACAGATCATGGTAAATGCCACATCAAAGAGAATTTTTTAAAAACTAAACCAAAGAAAAGCTTTGACGAAGAGGGTGTATGGCAGGGATAATTGCAAATGGAACGTTGGTGTAGGAAATTGCTTGGCTACAAACAGGCACAGCGAATTACTACAAATTGAAAATGGAAATTCGCTAAATTGTAAAAGCATCTAGGGGGAAACGAAAAGCTAGTTAAAGCAAAAAAAAAACGGCAGGGGATTAGTGTAATGACTAAAGAAAAGGGGAAAAAGAAAGCAAACTTACGAAACTTTTACCGGAAATATTGCTGCTTAGCAGGAAATGTGACTTGAGGTGATATGAGCGGTGTTGAAAGAGAGGCTAGTAAATGGTAGATACTCCAAAACTTAGGGGATGAGGTAAGTAAGGACTTTTAGCGCAGCAAAGGCTAGCACAAAAGCAAGAATTTTTTTTTTTTTTTAAGTTCGAGCTTCTTTATCCCAGCTAGGCGCTTTTGAGGTGGGAAATTATAATTTTTTTGATTGTAAAATTTTACCATCGATTTTCCATACAGGGTATTTGGATGCATCTATTCAACATACTTAGCTAAAATGACCACATACTCTCATGGAGAGCGGGAAAAACCGTAGTTACTACGAAAACTTTTACAAACTGCCCAACAGCATAGAAACTTTGCTAAGATTTTCTTCAAACTTTTAAAAAACTTTCTGCTTTTTAATTTCATTTCAGCAAACCTCATACTGGTGCTTTGCCATGCTTTTGCAGACAGCATGAAAAAAAGTTGGAGAATACAAAGATGTTCAGGTATTTGTTGTACTTCACGAATTGACATAAAAACCCGTCGCACACTCTAAACAAAAGCGCAACAAAAAAACTTTCTTCAAGAGAATGATTTTTTTTTTTTTTTTTTGAAATCGCTGAGTATGAAAATTACATTCAGTCTAGCCTTTGGCTATTTAAAAAGGACAAAAGGGAGACAATTCGACAAAACATAAAACTTTTGAGCTTTTCTAAGATTTCGGATAGAAAGTAGCAAATATGTTTATGTATGTATGTGTAAAGTTGTTTTAGGCTCAGCAGTAACAGTAGGAAGTTAGCCAGCAGAACATTACAGCTAAAGGTAAGTAATACTAAAAGTTTCTACCCAATTTTTTTTTAATCGTAAAATATAACAAAATGCTATGCTTAAATCAAAAGATCCTACATTTCCTAATCGGCATCGAAGCTTCGTAACATCCCTAACACATACTGTTCCTTGTGCTTTTGTTGATGTATCAATAAAAAGGAGCAAAAAAGAAATGTTAAAGTAACTAATGTAATTGGATTATTGTTACTTTAGTCTGACAAGTAGGGATGCTTTTAGGAGCAATATGACACATTCTGTACAGTTGTTGTTGCTGTATTCACGTAGAAGAGTTCACTTAATTTTTTCTAATGCCTCTAGTTTTACTCATATAACTTTTTTTTATTCAAAGCTGGAGCCTCAATGTTCATTTCTTTACAATTGTTGAAAGTGTTTCACAAAGGATTTAGCGCCTAAAGGTATGCTTTAATGTGTTTTCTTCTTTTGTGTATATTGAAAGCTGGTTTTCGTGCAGCAGATTTTTTTTACACATACATAACAAAGACAATAAGTGTTGAATTGTAATGGCGTTTGTAAGCAGCAATTTTTAGAATTTTCGTCTGTTTGTCTGTATGTTTGATCGCGCATCACTCAAAAACTGTTTAAAATAAATAAACTCCACTTTCGCCGTTGCCGCACTCGTTGTACAACTTACAATTTAAGATGTGCGTTATTACTTTAACTCGAATGGTTTTGGAATTATGTTGTTACTTTCATATGTGGAATCATACATATCATCACAATTCTTTTAAATTTATTACGCATTTTCATGCCACAATATTATCATCAATAAAGTTGCAACTAAAGTGTTGAAAGTGCATTAACCGTAATTTATGTTTCAATTTAAAGCGCGTATTTACATAATAAAAAAACCAACTCACACAAAGAGGCACAGACATGCAGTTCTTCTTCTGGCGCGGCAAATGCAATTTTATTTTTTATTTATTCTGTTAGCGTAAACAACAAAAACAGCATGTCGTTGTAAGTTTATCTTGTTGTTTGTTTTTTGTTGTTGTATTTTATTATTGCATAAAGATTTTTATCTTGAAAAATATGTAAGAGATGCACGCGCATGGGCAAGCCAAATTTGGTAGCACACAGAACAGCGGAACAGGTTTTTGGGTAAGTTGGTGTTTTAAAAAACCGATTGAGATGGGGCCTTAAAAATTCTGGATTTAATGGAGAATTTGTACCTCAAGACTTAGAAGTCGATCGTTAAGAATGGATGGCCAGTTTTGGAGTTACGGACCAATATGTGATTAAGTTTAATATATTAACTGGTTTCGGAGATATAATGATTAAAATATATATATAATGATTAAGTTCTCAGATGAACCGAAGCGTGGCGTTCTTTTCTAGTTAAAATAAAGCTTTCGTAATAGATACACTGTGGACGCCTTGTTTTCGAACTTTTTCATGACGACTCAACAGATACTTCAAATATTTCCGAATCGCACAACACCAACACAAAGCAGACGCACAAGCAGACTAATGGCAAAACAAAGAGAGACACTCGCCACGCACAAAGAGGCTCGTTGTTCAGACAAAAGCAATGCAAGTGGGTACAACTAGATGGCTATCCATAAAGACTGTTGGCACAATGACCAAATTGGCAAGACATTGCCACAACAACATGCACTTATGGTCATTATGACGGTACTGCTGTGCTATGTTGTACACCTTAAACAACAACAACAACAACAAATACGCAATAGACAGCGCGCGTGGCTGCGCATAACCAATGTGAAACCATAATTGCAAACGCAAAATTGGCAAAAGCGCAAGATAGAGTAACAAAAAAAAAAATTAAAAAAATATATACTTATACACAGAAATATGGAGAATAGAAAACAAAAAAAAATAAATGAAAATCAAAAGAAGATTTACAAGTAGTAAATGTAAATGCGACAAAAGACACCATGAAAAAGAAATGTTAACAAAGCGGTTTATGGCCAAGCAGACCATTTGCGACCACTGGACGCACAGACGCTGAAACATATTTATTTAGTTAAGTACATGGAACACCAAGGCGGCAATAAAGCACTCAAAAGAACCCGTACGGTCATAAAGAGTAGTGCAAGTATGAATTAACAAGCTTGGTAACAACAAATAATAATTGCTGAAAATATTGGAATTATATGTTTGGGCACGAAAAAAATGGCGAAAAACGAAATTTTATTGCTGTTTCTTTGTAAAATTGTTGGGCGAATGGAATGCAGGAATGCGTTTGAGACTGCGAAGAACATGTGTGAGTAGTTGCACTGAATGCGACGTTGCCAAATTTAAAGTATGTCAGGGTTGCATTTGATTTGAAAAATATAAGAAAACAAATTTCTGAGAATTCCTGCTGATTCGGACATACAAGGGGTTTCATTAGGCATAAGTGGGGGAGATTCCGGTTTCGCCAACAATTTCACTATTAAATTCGTTAGCTTGAACTGATCTAAGAAGTTTCACTTCAAAATTTAATACAGTAACTAAATTTGAAAGTAAGATCACAAAGAGAAGCGATTTGATAAGCATCTAGCAGCCGAATTTCTTGCTGAGTAATAAATCTGTGAAAGTAGGCGCGTACAAAGCGATTGTTCTGAGTTACAATAACTCAGATGATGTGATATCACGTCACACGCATAAAGCGAGATTATCATAAAAACGCATATCAAAAGTAAGATCAGTTAAAGCTAAGAAAATTGGCTTAAAACGGGACCATGAAAACAAGAATAATGAACAACGCTAAGGATTAAAAAAAAAAAGACAAAGCAAAAAGCGCAAACAAGTAAATCACTACACAAAAGTTAATAAATAAAATAGAACAAAAAAATTAGTCACTTCATACAAATTCTAGCAACGAAGAAAAAACACAAAAACAAAAAAACAGAGACCTGATTCCCACTGTTGAGGCAGGCGCGGCAAATAGCGGCAACCAATCATGGTCCAAATCGAGTTTATCTTGTCTTCGATCAGCAAATGCTACCGAAGACTACTGGCACGCATTTAAACAACAAGAACAACAACCAAAAGAAATAAAAAAACCAAAACAAGCAAACAGTTATAGTTTTGTTGATTGTGGCGCTGGATCGACGTGCGGTTAGCATAACAAAAATGATTTACAGTCCTTACAACTCGGACGGTTAGTGGGTTATACCACAAGTTGCCACGTACACAAGCACACAAAACTGCTGCGTCGTCACTGTGTCATGCAACATTGGAAAGCACAAAAAGACAATTTTGCAAAACGAAGTGAATTTTCAGAGAGCACAACAACTAAAAAACGAAATTCTTTTAAAGAAAACAAGCAGCTGCAGCCCACAAGAAATGGCTAGAAAACGTGCATCATGATGTTGGACCATTGCTGCTACTTGCTGCTCGTTTAACAGATTTGGCTGATTTGTTGTAAGTGCCGCATAGCTTCTTTTTTTTTACCTCTTTTGTTGCACAGAGATAGTGCTTTTGTGGCATGTGGCATGCAGCATCAGTGGCAAGCGATACACTAAGCCATCACATATCTACTAACTAGCGAAGCTCTGACTGACTGTATGACTCGTTGTTGCAATGGCTAACAAGCCACATTGACTGCTTGCCACACTGAGTGGCACCTTATTTGGTGTTAGAATCTATGGCAGGTATTTGCAAATTGCTGTGGCTACTGTTAAATTACATTCATGCAACACAATACGACAGCAGATGAAGTGGTAGTGAAATATGTTTGTTGCTGTAATGTAAAGAGAATTGAAATACAATAAAAGTGAAATAATATGTTAAGTGATCGAAGTACATACGTTTGGAGCGATATGTTTTATAATCAGCTGCATGGACTACGGAAAAAGAAGGTAAAAGCTTTTGAAAGAAATTTGATATATTTTGCACTTTTTTAAAATGTACCAAATTTTTTTTTCTCGAAAATTCTTTGGAAAGTGATCTTAAAATTTAACAAATTTTTGAAAAATCTTTAAAAAAAAATTTTTTTTTTTAAATTACAAAAATTATGTTCGATGTACTTTCAATAATTATTTAAATTATTTAAAAAAAGAAAAACCAAAAAAAATTTAATAATAATTTTTATGAAAATCCATGCATAACTACATATAAACTAGCTCAAGGCCAAAAATAATAATTTTCACACTAAAAAAATTTTTTTTAATTAATTAAATAATTTTTTTTTAAATTTGTTTATAATTTCTTAATTTTTTTTGAAACAAATTTGACATTTTTTTTTTGTTTTCATCTGTGGTATCTCAGAAACATTATAACATATTTTCGCCACCACTCATTGAGAGTTTCTGAGTATTTTGGTGTGAATTCTATGATTTGCTTTTATTTTTGATATTGTTTTCGAACTTTTTTTTAATCATTTTGGAGTATTTTCAGCACCGGCCTAGTTTGCCCCACTTTTTTAAAATGTACCAAATTTTTTTTTTTCGAAAATTCTTTGGAAAGTGGTATTAAAATTTAACAAATTTTTGAAAAAGCTTTAAGAAAAAATTTAGATAAAAAAAATAAAAATAATTATTTAAATTATTTTAAAAAAAAAAGCCAAAAAAAATTTAATAATAATTTTCACACTAAAAAAAAATTTTTTTAATTAATTAAATAATTTTTTTTTAATTTGTTTATAATTTCTTAAATTTTTTTTTATAAATTAAATAGTTATTCAAAGTTTTTACTGAATTTTTTTTTGTTTTTCTTTTTTGTCTTCCGGCCGGTAAATTTTTTTTTATGTATCCATGACTATAAATATACGAGCGTAAAGCCAATAATAATAACTTTCATAAAAATTAATAACCATTTAATTTACAAAAAAAAAATTAGGAAACTTAAAAAAAAATTAAAAAAAAAAAATTTTTTATTAAAAAACACGTTTTGTGTGAAAATTAATTTTTTAACCTTGAGCTAATTTATAGTCATGGATACTTAAAAAAAAGTACAGGTAATACACAAAAAAAATTCCAAAAAGTTAAAATCGGTACTCTTCAAACGAGTCCGAAACTTATACTTGCGCCCAAGATCCTGTTCTTTGCGTATCGAAAACGCTGAACCAAGAAGGCTCAACTGAACACTTAGCCAGTTGGGTATATATGTAGAAAAAAATTTGCTTCTCAGCTGGAAAAAAATCATCTAGCGCTTTTGAGCTAAATCTTCACTAATTCGAGTCAAGTAAATCAGCAAATTGTTGCATGCCACATATAGACTAGAAACTTCATACAAAATGATTTAAAAGTTTACAAAGGTGTCTCTACCAACATCACCAGCACATCATAAGCGCTTTTGTAACAAAAGAACTTCCTAGAAAATTTCACAAAGCAGCACGCAAATTAGCGTAGGCAGCTAGTTTGTGGTTATGAATAACTTTGATTTGCCCAAAAAAACGTGCAACCGAATTTTACCACCGCCAACAAGCCATTGCAATTTTATGTAACTTTCTCTCTCCTCAATGAGCTTTTTATGGCAAGACGAAGAAAGTGGCATGTGGGCGCTTGTGCTCTACATCAATAACCACAATGTCTATTTTATTGCCGCGCATTTGCAACACAAATCTCATTTGCAAAGTAATTTTGCAATTTGCAAATTTGGCGTTGAGTAGGACAAAGGAGAGCAAAGCAAAGCAAAAAAGAAGGAAAAAGCAAATTAGCGCCTTAATCATTTGTAATAGACTGCTGCGGTTGTAAGGCGTCTTGGCTTTGAACTCGTTTGACACAGAAAATTATGAGAGCGCGCTAATGGGCTTCAAGTTGATAGTCGCTTGGTATGCGAGGGTACAGAATAAACGAAGACGGGAAGTGCAGAATACGACCTTTTATTCCAAAGTTGATGAACGAAAAAGTTGATAAGACCTGCTCCAGAACCTGAACTCCAGAATTTTCCATTTTTATTTCTTTAAAGTTTTTAGTTAATCATAATTTTTTCAGTTTCTTTGAGTACTTTCCCAAAGTCCAGAAAAACATGCAGAACAAACTTTAATAGAAGCTTTCATCTGATAGACCACTTCATGTAGCTTAGCCTCGATTACAACCTACCGTCACCTATTGAAAGACTGAGACTCTAAAAGGGTGGCTTGAGATAGGTTGTTAGGTCATGGAAATAAAGCAGCATGTGGGAGCGTTTCCAGTGCAGCAAACTTTCAAAAGTTTCATTGAACTTTCTTCAGTCTTATTCCAACTCAATATTCACTCTTCAAATACACTCATAACTTCAAGCGTAACTAATATGATTTACCAATATTAAAACTAATGTTCACTAAAGTGTGATTGACAATTAATTTAACGCTACTTTTTTCTTCTTCTTCTTCCTTTTGCTCTCAACACTTTTCTCAAACTCTGCTCTTAGATATATTCTTCTAAGACATGACCATACATTCACATTGCTTTCACATTCAATTAGACACTTGCAGAGAAATTAATTGAAATGTCCGCTGCAGCAATTAATCTTAACAGCAATGTTAAATCTGAAACGAATGAAATGAATGAAAAAGAATTTAGCAAGTCAAGCGTACGAGTATATTTGATGCGCTCATGCCAACGAGATGCCAACAAGAAAATCATTGAAGCGCACAGCTATCAAGCATACATAGATTCAATATGCGCCAATACTCTTGCTCTCTCTATCGCTGTCCACTTTATACGACTTGACGTTCTTTATGCCATGCAACGTGTCTGACGTGACTGACATTGTCCCAAAAGGCGTAAGAGTCATGTCATATTGGGGGGAAAACTGAAAAACTGCTGTCTTGTCCAACTCCATTGCGCCACATTGGACACACTCACTCGCAACTACAATCAGCCGCCATAAGCCTCTTTTCCTGACTCACTCTCTTTACGCATCCATCATTCATAGATTTCAACAAAACTTCAAATCAAGCATAAATTTTACTTTCGAGTGCTCAATCTCCACAGCTGAGCAGGGTAATGGGTGGATGCGTGTGACGAGTGTAGCGTAGGGATTCTATGGAGTTGAAAAATTGTGAAAGCGCCTTTTTTTTACGCTCTGAAGTGGGCATCAATTTTAGAGCAATCAGCACAAACAAGCAACGGGTCAATGATAGCGTTCAACTGCATGTTGTTGAAGTAACAACAACAAAATTTAAAACGAAAGTGACAAAGGAGAGAGGTTTTCAAAGTAAGACTGATGGATAGCCTTTGCAAATCTGTGACAATTGAAGAGTTCAATTGCAAAACTAATCAAAAGTGATGAGAGCTCAAAATGTACATATGTATGTATGAGTGCTCCTTTTCTCTCTTCGCCACCTCTACTTATACATCTCTCTTTGCAAATGTGGGGACTGATTTTCAAAAGGCCTAACACGTGGTGTCCTTATTCCGGCTTTTATTCATTTGATTTCAGCGAATTGTGTCACAGCTGTTGATTGCTCTTGGTCGAGTTCGAATGTCAAAAATTTTCGTATCGATTTGTATGTGCAATTTTCAGTTATTCATTCAATCAATAGCAGTAATTTGTGTGATTTTGTGAGAAAAAAAATAATTTTTAAATTTCATCTTCTTTCTGTTCTGTGAATCTCTTACGCTTCCTCTGCTTTTTCAGTCTTTTTTTTATATTCAACTGTCATTTGAGAGTTGACAGCTGTACTCATGTCAAATGTCATACAGTGACAGAAGTAATCAACGCTAAATATTTGGTAGTTAAAAGTTTAAAATTTGCTATCATCACAAATGTTGCAAGAGTCAAATATCTAGGAACTATAGGCAGAACAAGAAGAAGAAGAAAAAAACGCCATACGTGATAAAACTTTTAACTGTTTCGGGACTTTTTCGGAATGGTTTTAAAAACTTTTCTGGACCATCTGAAATTAGTATAATTTTGGTACATTTCAAAGATCATATCGGATTGCTTTGGTGACCGTTTCAGGATTTTTTCGGATCATTTCAGGAACCTCAAAAAATTAACGCATTAGTGGTCCCAATAGCCCCTTCAACAATCAACAAATGATCCTAATATGATCCCGAAATGGTTTAAATAACAAATCCGAAACAAGTATGTAAGGATCCTAAAATTTTCTCAAAGAAGCTCCAATAAAATTTCGAAGTGGTACTGAAAAAATCCAGAAATTGTCTTAAAAATGGAGAAAGAGTGCGGAAATAATCCCGAAATGGTCCTAAATTTACCAATATATATTTCTGCTTCGATGATTATTAATTTCATTTTAAAATACTTAAATTTATTTGAATTCTCTTAACCCTCAGCAAAATCTATCCAATCGATTAACATTATATAATTGAATTATTTGCAGTCCTCGATTAAACGTGATTGAGCTGATTTAATTATTGTGTTGGAGTGACTGAGAGCAACAAAATTAGATTAAATGAAATAAATTAAGGAAATCAACAACCAATGCTGGAACGACGAAAGATAAAAAAAGGATAAAAACGGCTGTGAAGACCAAAGATGAAAAGTAAGTAAAAGAAAACAGAAACTTAATTTGATGTAACCGACGGAGCAAGTTGAAATGCAGCCTGCGGCCAAAGAGTGGTTGTGAAGTGATTTTATTATTTAGTTATTGATCACTGGGATAAGCACTGTTGTGGATTTGTTATTGCATAAACGTACTGGTTGAAAGATGGTATGAGTTAGAGGGCTTATTTACAAATGGAGTCAAAAAGAGAGTCCACATAGACACTGATGTCTCCAGAGGCGGTCTAAATATTTTAAAATTGCCTATAAATTTTATTCGAACTTAAACTGTTCTCCTCCCTCAATGTAAGTTAAATCCACGTTGTAAATTTTTAAATTTTATTATTTGTATTTTTCAATTCTCCACAGTCTGCTACTAAACCCAAACAAAGCAAAAATGTCAATTCATTCAAAACAACAAAAGGGAATAAAACAATTTGTTGAACTTGAACCATTTGAAGCGCCACTTTGACAAACGGAAACACCTGCTGACATTTCTCATCAACACATCGTGCATCATCACTCAATGTTTACAGCAACACAACTGCATAAATAAAACGCCCCGTACGCAATGAAATGGCCATAGCCAAAGTGCAACATGACGCACAAACCAAATAGAACAGTGTTGTTGTATCTAGTTAGAATATGAGAAGTGCATTGAATCGGCGATTTTTTTTTTTTTTTTTTTTTGTTATTTGATATGGGTTGGTGTTGGTTTTATTTGAATCGGGTACATAACGCGGTTTGTTTAACCTCAATTGAAAAAAACAAAATAAAACACTAACAAAAAGTGTAATGCAATAAATGACACTAACAACAATTGGTATTGATACGAAGGCTGGGACTTTGAACTTGATATTGCTATCAATTAAAATAGCCGTGGGTTAAGCGAAAAAGACTGCGAAAATTGAAACAAAAGAAAAACTTAAACAACTGTCAGCACTTGCAAGAATGGCAATTAATTTCAATGTAAGAAACGCATGACTTACGAGAACGAAAGTGATGTAGGAAGGGGGAAGAGGAACAGCGAGTTGCAGTAATGTATGGTTGCGCTGAGGGACTAACAAAAATTCGCAATGGAAACTTCAATTACCCATACACGGTTAAGTAAAACAATGGAATTTTGGGAAAAAAAATCATAATAAAAAATTTGAACAGCTGTTGGAACCATTATCGGTTTCCACAGTTGTCTTAAGTAAAACAAAGAACGAATGAGCCTACTGCGCCACCTCTCCGCACATTCTCTCTCCCGCTTACTCAATCGCCTGCATGTGTAGCAAGTCACTTGATTGAGTGTGTCGCCTTTAATGATAGTAATTTTATTGCGAAAAAGCGAAAATAAAAATCGCATAATTATCGAGTTATCGCCACATAGTGCAATCAAGCGTTAATTCTTCGCTTCAATAAAGCAGCCGCAAGGTAATTCATGCGCTGATAAATTTTCTAAGGGCGTGAGCATGTGTTATTGTTGTACAATAATAACAGTACTAAAAATAATATGCATATATAGTATATATTATATACACTGTATATATGTAGTGTGGTAATAAATCGCGGCTGTATTTTTACGTGTGTGAAAGCACGTACTAGAAAGCTTGTTAGGCTCAATTTGTGCATTGCGGCATACAACCAAAAGCTGTTAGTGCACGCATATTAACATTGTTTTGACAGCTGTCAATTTTGACAGCTTGAAGTTCGCAAACATTGTTAGGTGTCATAGAGAATGTGGAATTATTAGCAGGTACGTAGGTAATTAATAATGAATTGTAACAACGCTGTGCAAATATTTGGTAATTAATAATTCAAAATGTGATTAAAATAAAAAACAAATGATGTTTTTGGATATTTTTAGAGTAAAAAAAATAAAAAAAAAAAATATTTTAAAACGACTGCATTTCATAATATAAATTCCAAGGGTAGATTGCTGCTTTTAAATTGTATTTCACGCGACTAGAAAATTGGTTTTTTAATTTTTGTGCCAGGATAAACATTTATGTGTAAAAAAATACTAAAAGACAAAATAAGTCACACCCTAATGCACATGCATATCTAACTTCAGCACAATAACAAAACGCATATTTCTTATGTTGAATGAAGTGTTAAAAGCTTCAAGTTTCATGTTACCAAAAGTGCAAAATTTATAGTTTTCAAATATAAAATTGAGATTTTTATCAGCTGCACAGAGAATTGGTAATAAAATATGTCGAAAAAGAATTATTGTTCCAAAAAAACAAGCAAACCGAATTGTGAGCCTTTCGTGATTACGGCGATAAGTCGATCAAATGACAAAAAAAAATAAAAATTTAAATGCAATTCAAAAATGAGCAAATGGAAGAAATGTCCAAAAGCCTGCATTTCTTCAGCAGATACATGGGAACAAGGAATCAAACCGATTGGAAATAAAATTACGGTTTTGTAAAGTGTGGAGCTTTATTGGTTGGTTCAGGGTTTGTTCTCAACTTAGAAAATCTCAACCGTTTCAGCAGTAACTGCCATAGCTTTGAGTTTCAAAAGAGAAACGGTTTCGATAACGCTTTCGGTGGCATTTCTTGCATGCTACCTTCATCCTTGACTTTGAGCTGGCCAATAAGTTATGCAAATAAATTCCCAATAGTTCGCACATGTCCGCCTCATATGTGACTCTCTTCTACATCTACACATGATATATGTATGCTCATACAGCTCCACATGTGAATATGTTTTCAGCACAAGACCGACTGTCGTTCATGGCGATAACAAGCTGTAACACCAGCAATTGTACGTGGCATTGCATCTGTCGCTGGACTACAAACAGCTGTGAATTTTGTTATTTCTCGTTCTATCACTCCGCTGCATATGAATCTACTTAAATCCATAGCATGGCAAAAATACTGCAACTAGGCGCCTGCTGTGCTTATTACTTACTTACTCGATAAGTTTAGCAACAGCTTTTGGCTATCCAACGGACACGCCTCACACCAATCCTTCATCTTTCAATCTTTTTGTTAAGTACGTTAGTGAGTATGTTTGCATATACTTACTTGGAGCTGTCGTCTGCTCACTTGTTGTCCGCTTGATTGACTGACATTTTCATTTTTACGCTCGTTTTAGTTGTAATATGTCTTGAATATGAATTTATTGCACTTGAAATTGCAATTCTAGTTACAAAATTGGTGCTTGAAGTTGCTGTGAGGTGGCATCCATGAACATGTATTATTTTCAGTTACTCGTACATACACATACCCAAGAGTGTTAATAAGACTGATAACTTAGACTGAGGTTACTATGTAAGGTCTGCTTTCAAAGTATCGGCAATCTTTAGTAAATGTAGAAGGGAGTGAAAGAGAGTGATAGCGAAAGAGAAAATTTCTTAAAAAAGTCTTTTGAAAACCTCTCTTTATATGACTATCGATCTTATACATGCATACACTGGTTCTTATTCGGAGATAACGTGGGCTAAGCTACAACTCCAGAACTGTTTTTATCTGGCCCAAGATCACACAGACAGCTTAGTTAAGGTTCTCAAACTCATAAAATGAAATAAACTTTTTAAAAAGGTGCACCATTTTGTGTTGGCTGAATTTTTCTATATAGTCAACTGCTTGACTACATTGCCATTTCCTGTCCTCGCACACTTATGTGTGTATGCCTTCATGTGTCCCATCCTGCTGACTAACTAGTCGTTAAACTTTTGGACGAGCATAACAAATCAGGCATGTAAATAAAATTGCTACTTCTTGACTTCCACTCCTTAGCTAAATCAAGTGTCATCCACTTGCAATCTATATTTTTACGAGAATCTTATTTACAATTGTCAGAGAATAATTGCCTTATTTAATCCTGAAATTGTGTGAAGTATGACGCAAAAGCTTTCTGTACATGAATAGGTTGGAAAATTTGAATTTAAGTGGAATTAATCCGAAAGGGAGTGGAAGTCTTAGTTTAAGAAGGTATGAAGAGGTTATGTCAGTGGATATGGAATTAACTTAGAAACTTAGAAACTTAGTCTAAGCTTAAAGCTCTTTAGATATGCATATCGATATGTTGTTGTTGTTGTAGCACTACTTTGCCCTGCCTAGGTAGTCAGCATCCTTAGCCAGTAGTGTCATCGAACTTTTCTAACCAAAATCCTAGAAACCTAGCGGCTTCGACAGGGGTGGACCAGAGGGAAATGGGTGTTAAAAGAGTTAGAATATCGAAATCGCGAATGACACTGTCTACAGATCTAATTCAATTATTTTTTTTTTAAGTAATAAAGATATAAAGGTAATAATAATATAGAAATAAATCCGCTCTAAATGTAACACCCTACTACAAAAATCAATTCGAGTTATCATAATCCGCCACCGTCAAGCGCTAAAGCTTTTTTTAATAAAAAGCACTAAGTAAAATATGAAAGAGTTATTGACTTTCAAATGGTTCCGCGAGCACAACGCCACTCCCGCCCGCACGCCCGGACTCGTGCAAGTGTACACTTATTCATTGACAATTTGCATAAATCTATAACTTGACTTGACACACGTCAATAAGCTGTAAGCTCGCATAAGTTGCCCTATACTTATATATGTACATATGTATGTATGTTTGCCATGTTTGTCGCTATGTAATATGCAGCCTTACACTATTTTCAAACATGAATTTAATCAAATGAAATTTGTGAATAAAATTAGCTATCAACATGACTGATACAAGTATTAAAGGTTTCAATGACAAATCCGTTTATGTGCTCATATTACTTGGGGATGATGAGTGATATGGATGAATCCTTTTCATTTACATTTTTTGCCATATCCCAACTCATGAATACAAATGCAAAAGTAGTACTTTGCACTACAACCCTTAACTCTACATATTCTATGATATACATAGATACTTTTTACTACGTTTATATTGAGTCGCTTTATTGGTTGTTAAACTATTTTTAGAGTGAACTTGCAAGCTGTAATAAAGCAAGTTTCGAGAGAGTGAGCGACAGTATCTCACCTACACTAACACACACGCCACTACTATAGCAAAGGTAAACAAAACAGACGCACAGCACAAGCAGTGACTAAGTGAGCGCTTAGCATAATTTCGTTCATTAGTGAACGTGTAATTCGCAGTCAGTTTATGTCTACTTATGTTTAAGAATATAATTCGAACTTCACTAATTATCGACCTATGCGCTCCGCACCACAGTCAAATTTTTGCTGGCTGAAAAAAAGCTCGTCAAGCTGAATTTTATAAAAAAAAAACCTTGAAAAATTGTTAGCTTTTTGTCATTTATATAAAGGTATCCTTACAAATTTTAAGCTATCAACCTTTTATTTTTCTTTTCCATGACAGTTATAACTTTATTGTTATATATTTTTTTCAAATCTACACATCAAAAGTTGCTATCCTGGCTACATTAGCCATGTTTGTATATTTATTTTTTTTTTTTTTGGTTGGCTGATATAAAAAAAAATACGAAAAAAGTTTTGTGACTGGCATATGTAAATATGTATGCGTTTGAGCAGAAATATGTTCACTCATCCAATTTTTAAAATGTTTTTTTTTTACTTCTAGCAGCTACTTCATGACAACACTTTAAAAGCGCGCGCATACATATGTGTGGCTTTGTGCGAGGATGTGTGCGCGACATAAAAAGGATTTGTTCAGCATGTGGCATTGCTAGCTGACATCGCAAATATGCAAAAATCATCAAACAGTCAGCCAACTGAAATCGATATGCTTGAAAATAAAATAAGCGTCATTGATGATATTTAAAATATTTGGATTTTAAACCAATGAGCAATAAGTTGGATACATTTCAGTTTGAATGGCTCTAGACTGTCGATGAAAAATAAGAAGTACTGGGTTTTCAACGTTATCTACGCTGGTAGTATCTTTAATTTTTCGATATTACATTCGCCTCACACAACTCAGCGGTCACTTCTGACAGTTAGAAAGAGCAAAACATCGAAACAGCTTGGCAGTCTGCTCCTTACTAGGTTTCTCCCTATCGTATGCTTTGTGAGCCCACGAATATCTAATTAATTTGCATAAAGTTTCATTGTCAGCTGATTGTTAATTCTCTATACTTTGATCTCTGCCTATATATATGGTTTACTGGGTAAAACATAATCTTGCCAACAGTGTGAGTAAGCTGTCAAATTTACAGCTGCAGGTATTTATATCCCCATATATGTATGTATATATTTATTTGTTGTTTTTTTTTTTTTTTACACTGATCTTTTCTATTAACTACCAATACATCAGAAAATGTAATGCCTTTGTATGAGTATTTGCATCAAAAATATTTTTCACCAACAAATACCAAAAGAATGCCGCTTATAAAAATATCCATATTTATGTGTAACTGAATTAATTGGCACAACTTGTGGGGAAAAACAAATTTGAATATGTTTTTAACATGACATCCAAAAAATACTTTTTTCCTTAGAATGTATGTGAAATTAAACCAAATATTATTTGCGTTATGCAACTATGGTCCAATTGCTGCATTCAAATAATTACAAACTGTCGATTGTATAACATTTTAACTGTACAAAAATAATAAATAATATTTTTATTTTTTTTTTTTCTTAATACTTTATTTTAATGATTATTACAACTTTCTATTTGTATAATTTAGAGACAATATAAATAGCTTTTCTGGAAGTTCTTTTTCGGAAGCAATTCAATTATGTCATCAGATATATTTTGAAATGTTCTATTAACCATAAGGCTATCAGAACGATGGTCCATTTGTCAACTAAACGTCTACACAATTTTTTTCTGATTTCCTCTGGCGTTATTCCCAAGTGTGAACTCCAAATCAGTAAATATATTGGCTTGGAATAAGTACCCATTGTTGAGATTTCACTATTTTAAATAAATGAGTACACATTAGACTGAGCCAAAAAAATGTTTTTTAGTTGTTATCTATTATTTTTGGCTATCGAAAAAAACTGTATAAGTCTCCACATATTCATAAAAAAACAAAAATTAACTCCATAAAGCTTTTTGAAATTACATTTCCATACAAAATTTTAATTTAAAAAAACATTGAGATAATCACGTAAAAATTAACTTTCAAATCACCTACAATTTTCAAATTTTTACCAATTTATCCTCCCTGCTTTATTGGATTTAAAGCGCACCAAATTAAGCTCATCACATTTTTATCTGTTGATTTCTTTAACCACTTTAAATTTGGTCTAACCACTTGTGTGCAATTGATGGCTGACCAAAATAAGTTTCAACTGAGAGCAAGCAAGTTTGACAAAAAGGTATTGCAAGTGACAGCTGTCAAAAGTCAAAGGCCGGTTATGCAGTCGTAGCCTTTTCTGTGTACAGTCGTGCGCAATGAAGGTGAGTGTGAGTGAGAGAGTAAAACAATAACAACATGACTAGGCACACTTTAGCTTTGAGTGAGGAACGAATAGTGCTGGGTGTAAATAGAAGATGCTTGAGAATATACCAAGCAAACATTTTTGGAATTGTTTTTTTTTTTTTTATTTATATAGAGAGTGTTTAAGTAAATTTCTTTTAATTCTAAACTTCATTAAAAATTAAATTGTTTTATAAAGCACTTATAAAAATTCCCATGGAAATGTTATATAACAAAACATTAAAAGAATTTGTAAATTTTATTCAATTTTTTTTTTAATATAATTTCAATTTTTTATCCCCACTCTGCTTCAGTTTTATTGCCGATTGAGCTTTATTCATTCAACTCACTATTTTAATAGCCATGCAGCTATACAATTGATTCTGTCTTCGCTCTGTAGCAACATATCAATCAATTCGCTTCAAAGTCCTTCAATCCATTGACAGTTCGCATGAAAAAAGACTATTCTCCATAAACTCAATGTTCCATATCTCCAACATGTCTTTAACTCACAAAAAACCAAACTGAAGGGCACAATTCAAGCAAGCTTTTAGTAGCAACTTAGCCCACAATTTCTTGTGTAGATTGCTTTTATTGTTGTTGGTTAATGCTTGTTATAGCCAATGAGGATTTTTATTTCAATTTAAGATTGCTTTTATGGTAGTTTTTGTTTTTGTTTTGTCAATTATTTATGCTTGTACTTATTGATTTGTTTCTTGTTTTTCTTCGTAAACTTATTTTAAAGATGAATATGAAAAGCTTTTTTGATTTAACAAAAGCTTAAAATTGTTTGTAAGTTATAAAAAATTTGAGAACTTTCCTCGTAGAAAAACTAATAAATTTAACTTTACTCAATATATTTCGCTACAACAATAAAATAAATGAATATACGTATAAAATATATAATAATCTAAATTTTGGTATTCAAATTGTTAGTGGCTCCATTTAGTCCTGACTGCTGCGCGGAAGCCCTATTATTTCCTGCCTGTCAAATGACTAGATATAAATGCTACTTCTAAATTTTCATTATCAACTCATATATTATAGTTTTTGGCATATTTCCGCATCCACACTCACTGGACGGCAAAGACATAAATATGTACAGTGTGTGCCACTCAGAATGGTCTGTTTGGTATCAGAACAAATAGTTTGAAAATCTCTGCAACTAAAGTACATATATATTAATTTCATATAAAAATTTAGGTTTTTCTGTCATAAAAATGTTTTGAGCTAGTGTTTTCAAAATTATAGAAAAATTACAAAAAATCTCGGAAAATTCAAAAAAAAAAAAAAAAAATTTGAGGTTAGAGTTTCAAAATGATTTCAGGGTATGCAGTTTTTTAGAATACTAAATTCCAAAAATCTACTGAACTTCCAAGACCCTCTAAGGGAGCACTTTGAGAGACTAGAACGCTACAAAACTGCATATTCAGAAATCATATTTAAATTCTTGTCTCAAATTTGAAAATTCTCACCAATTTTTTTTTTTCAATTTTTAAAAATCTTCAGAATTTTTGCGTGAACATGGAACCACTCATTCTAAAGATTTCACTGACCGAGAAATCTATATTTCTATATGAAGTTAATAAATACAATTGACAAGAACCAACTGTGCCATTTTGAGTGGCAGTCACTGTATGTAGCTCAGCTACATAAATATATCAATCGCTTGCGCTTTTTTATTCAAATAAAACTTTCGGGCCTTTCGCTTCATTCAACTACTTACCAGTGGCGTAACGAGTAACGTGGGTGGAGCCGGGGTTTATTGGTCGCTTATTTAATAGTTTTCAGTAGACGAAACCCCACCCAACTCTCTTGCTTACTCTCATAAGCGTCCATGCTTCTTTGGACCTTTGATTTTCTTTTATTATTGCCCAAAACTTTATCATCAACTGAGTTGTCTTCATACAAAATTTTGAACCATAATTGTTAGTGTTGTTATTCTTAAGCTCCCTCCACCCACTCCCACTTCAACCGCCCATAGAAATAATTCTACGTAAAACCACGACTAGACAGGATGACTGCCGCGTCATAAAAATATGTTTGACTGCCCTTTTTACGGGCGCACTGCATATTGGTGGTGGTGTCTGTGACAGGAATTGGTTAGTAGAAAAGGGAAGTAGCAAGCATGCAAGCATATAAAATAGTTCTAAAGTCATAAGTTATTTAAGTTATGCATGTGTTCTGATTTATTGCAGAGTAAAGCATAATTCGCACATAGCAAAAATATTCATGTGTATGCGTATGTGTGTGTAAGTGGGAGCACAAAAAACAGTAGAACCAAAGTAGTAGCAGTATTTTGTCCTTAACATTAAACTTCCGTTGTCTATGCAAGCCTGTCCACCCAACATAACGCCAACAACAAACAACAACGACAAGAGCAACTACAAATTTATGATTTTCGTTGTGCTTACTTCGACTTACATACAAACATAAATACGGATGTATACTTTGTGCTACTTGCATATATTATTGCATAAATGAAAACTTATGACTACCAAATAATTTCGACTGCCAACTACTTGTGAATATCCTCACACACACACACACACGCACGCATGCACACACATGAGCCTTACTGTATTCGTGTCTTTTAAGCTCAGTCTCTGGAAGGTGGTTTGTAAGATTAATGGAGTGTGGGAAGCCCATTGCTCATATTGTCAGTGGGAGCCAGTAGTTGGTACCATTTTTTTGGCATGTTAGTGTTAGCCTTGGCACATCGAGACAACCGAAAATATAATCGCACATGCAAATCTGAAATTTTATTTTTTTTTATGTCAAATAATATTTCCTCGTAAGCAATGATGATTTTTGGTGAGGCAGCAGGAAGTTGTATGGTGAAGAAAGTTTCAGCTCAGAAGAGGCCGCTTACTTCCTTTGCTGTCAAAATCAGTAGAATACTTTTTATTTTGGGGCGTCCTTATCTAATCATATGACAAGACTTAACAAGCGAAGATGTTGAGCTTTTATATTATCTCTAATTAGTAGAAGGAGATTTAAAATTAAAAAAAAAAAAATATTTTTTATTCTATTCGCAAGTCGCTAAATATTCACAAAAAAAAATCGTCTATTATCCAAGTAGCGTATAGCACATTTTTTTGCTCACTGGGTATAACTATTAACAGTAAATATATATGACAAGTATATATTAAACTTTTTACATAGTTTTTTTTTTATGTGGAAACATAATTTTTTTCAGCAACACCGTTATAAATTTTGCACTTGAGCTCTTTTACTTTTGCAGCAGACAAATATTTTTGTTAGTCGCAGCATTTTTTGTTGTTTTTTATATGCGCCGCACACACACACACACACACATATGATTTTTACAACTTCATTTTCATTGCAATTTTTATGCTGCAAACACGTAATTTTTTTTTTTTTTTTTGAATGTCAGAATTACCTTTGGCTGGTTGAATAAGTCATTTCTCTGCACATTTGGCAGTGCTTTAAAGTTTTTTGAAGTTTCATGTTTTTTGTAATATTTACAAACCAAAAAAAAACTTATAAAATTCTTTTTGGTAGGAATAGTTGTTGGTTGCCACCAAAGTGCACCTTAGTGTAAAATTTGTGTGTCTACTTTTTGTTGTTTTTGTAGCGCATATGGAGGTACTTTTTCTGTTGATTTTGGCGCTTTTTTGGTTAGAGTATATAGGCAACTGCATATGGGTATAAAAACATATGAAAGTTTTTTGAAAATATTAATATTCTTCAACTCTTGTATGTGTGTGCCATATGTAAATATATCTAAGAGTGTGTGTGGGTGCATTCATATTTAAATAAACTGCTGTCTGTGCTTTACAATCGTAACACTTAAGCTCCAAAATATGAAAGCGTCTGAGTGCTGTACAGCATAGCCAGCTGCTGTCGAGAAGTTTCGAAAGTATTTTGTCGCCTATTAACGCATTAAACTGGAAAAGTTCTTAAGTTAAATTTACTGGCTGTCTCATCTTTTTTGTTCTAGCAAAAGTTTGTTAGTAAAACTTTGGCTAGGTTTTTTTGTGATTTGGCTGCATTTTGGGAAATTCGTTTAAATTAGTTTGGAGTATAAATTAATTTAAGCGTTCAAGTTTATTTATATATTTACAATTTAAGTGAAATTTATTATACTATAAAAGCAAATGCATATGAGACTTGTAATGTGCGGTTGAACATTTAAAGAACTGATTTTGTTAAAGAAGCTATAGAGAAATAATAGTAAATAATCAAATAAAATAAAATAAAATAAAATAAAATAAAATAAAATAAAATAAAATAAAATAAAATAAAATAAAATAAAATAAAATAAAATAAAATAAAATAAAATAAAATAAAATAAAATAAAATAAAATAAAATAAAATAAAATAAAATAAAATAAAATAAAACAAAATAAAATAAAATAATATAAAATAAAATAAAATAAAATAAAATAAAATAAAATAAAATAAAATAAAATAAAATAAAATAAAATAAAATAAAATAAAATAAAATAAAATAAAATAAAATAAAATAAAATAAAATAAAATAAAATAAAATAAAATAAAATAAAATAAAATAAAATAAACTAAAATAAAATAAAACCAAGTAAAACAAATATAAAAAAAATAAAAATAAAATAAAATAAAATAAAATAAAATAAAATAAAATAAAATAAAATAAAATAAAATAAAATAAAATAAAATAAAATAAAATAAAATAAAATAAAATAAAATAAAATAAAATAAAATAAAATAAAATAAAAGAAAATAAAATAAAATAAAATAAAAGAAAATAAAATAAAATAAAATATAAAAAAAAATTAAATTAAATAAAATGAAATAAAATAAATTAAGATAAAAAAACACAAAACACAAAATAAAATCAAATAAGAAATACAAAAATTAAATTTCCGCCAGATGGCGCTCAGCACTTCAAATCCAATTCAGCAGATAAGCCTATTTGCTAATGTGAATGTTTTTGTTTATTTTTTTCATCCTATTTCACGCTACCTCTACATTAGTTTCTCTGCCGTTCTTTTATCACAACTCGTCGCAAGACTCCCCCACATTTTTATTTAACTGTCTGCTTGCATGTCCCTCTATGAGTGAATTATTCATTGCAATATTTCGACATGTGGCACTTTCAATACTATGGATATTGGCATTAACTGCATTATTCATAAGCTCCACATATGCGCTCAGAATTTTTATTGACAGCCGGTGGTCTCGAAAATAGTCAGCCTACTACGTTGTGTGGCTATGTGACGTAGAAGTAAGAAAATATTTTAGATCCGACTGGCTGCCTACCTACTTTAGTCCATTGACTGTCCAATCGTCACATTACCCAGCAATGATAAAATGACTCTAAACCAAGTATTGCACTGCACCTTAAGTAGCACCTCGTGTGTATTGGTGCTACTTTTATTGTTGTTGTTGTTATTGTTACAATTTCAAGCTACTGTTTGCTTTTGCTTTTATTTACACATTCTTACAGAAATGTTTATATTTTTTTGTTATTACTTCGACAAGACTTATCGTTTGTAGCTATGTCCAAATGTAGAGATATCCATAAATTTGTAAATGTTGACAGGTCACCAGGGGACGCCACATATATAGCTTGAATATGGCACATGAATGTTGAAAAGAACTATGTATGTATGTGCAATTTTACAACAACCAATATGCTCAAATATGTACACTCACCAACCGAAAAGTAAGAGATAAGTTCGCCGTTGTGGCCTCTGTTGTTCAGTTATTGTTGTTGTTTTCAATATTTTTATTTGCTCTTTGCTGTCATTTCACCTTCTGTTCTACCACTTTATTTACAATTCAGTTTCGTTTTTTGGCATTTGTGTGCGAGAGACGCCGCCTCGAGCATTGTCGGTCTTTTGTTTCGTGCTTGGAGCAGGCATATTGTTACGGATACTAGGTGTACCTTGTGCATTGAGAGACTTGGTAAAAGTGTTGAAATCGTATTTCCTAATGCCTACCATTAGCTGGCGTGGGTTTAGAGAGTATTTTCTATGGGTGTCTTTACTATATGCTTAGTTAAATGAAGGCCCAGGGTATTATATGTCTGATTTCTCAAAAAAATATTCTAGTTCCTCACAGAAGAAGGTTCTATTGGGCACACGAAACCGTTCTTGATATAGTCAGACATGTAAGACAAGGTAGTTACGGAGCATACCGGATTAACCGCCTCATACTACTGTTTTGCCTCGAGAAATCTTGCTCAAAGTGCACTACCGGTGAGTTAATAGACTTCGTGCTCTTACTTCCTACAGTCATCTTGACAAAAATATCTCTTAGTCTCCCTAGCATTCCTTTCGGAAATGTCATTCAAAAGAATCGTTATCAGTATCTACGCATTCGTCTGGCTTTAGCTCATTCGATTTCCTATTGTTACGCTTCATATGGCGACCGGGTACACTTTCATTGTTTTGCATTTCTCTCATGCGTGTGTTCGTACAGCTGTTGACAAATCGGCCAATTATCGTAAACAAGCAGCCGTCGTATGAATACGCACAAAATTGGGTCAATAGGGAGACAGCGCGTGCTTAGACGTGAATAGACCCTTCTACTCATACTAATGGCTATCAATAAAGTGATGAGAATTTTGTATTACTTCAAATAACTTTAGTCTGATAAAGCCGTACGATGCTTTCGATTGTAGAGATTTTCAATTCATTTGTACAATAATAAAAAATGAAAAATTAAATAAAAAGTAGCAACAACAATTTGGGACGCTTTTTAATGTGAAAAGCTTATCTGACATAAATTTGTTTGAATACAATGGAAACATATCTACGATAGTTATGCAGATATACACATTTCCATAAAATGCTAAACAACTGTACTAATGATGTGTCAAATGCGCTCAATCATGAAGAACAATCGTAACAGCCAAGTAACATTCAAATCAAGCTCGTTTCTCATTGCTGCTCATTTGCATTACAAAACAAAAAGTGAATTTCATTTAGAATATCGCTCAGTCCATCTTATATTTATGAGCGGTTTTTGGCTCATCTCATTAAGTTGGATGTTCAAACTAGTTGGATAAATCATCAGCGTTTTTTTTTTTTTTTTTGGAATATGCTTGAAGTGACGCGTTGGCGCCACTATTGGAGCATTTCAATGAATCGCATTTTTCTTATGATTTCTGTGCCATGATGAAAGCATTTTTTGTTTTTTTCTAATGAACTAAAGTCCATCAACATCTTTTTATCAACTCTCGTAAAATTTCGTTTGGAGACACATTTTCTTCGGCATTGTGCCATCTTCAGTGTCAGTACTAAAATATACATTGAAGAGAGCAAAACGCTGTAAACGAAAGTAATCAAAGCGAATATTTCCGAGCTGGCTTCATAGTTGCGCCACCTTCAGTGTAACTTTACGCTCAGCCACCGAAGATGGCAAAATAAACCAAAGGAGTTTCACAAAAAAAAAAAATGTTAACAAGTACAAAAATGTTTTAAAAAATAATTGAATTAGTACAACAAAAAACCTTTATAGTACTAAATTAATTAAATTATATAATATCGGCTTGCCACTTACCTTCAACAACAAAAACGCTCAGCGCCAACAAAACTGCAACATGAAAGAATAATCCTCGTTGATGTGATACGAAGCAGCGTATAGAATGTCGGCGTTGCCGGGCTACACAATGCGCCTCAGATGACGTGCTGCCACTGTTGCGTGACATGTTTACAATACGAGAGCAGCACTTTTGCCCAGCAACAACAACAGCAGAGATGGCATTGTGTGCACTTTTGTTGTTGCTGCTGCTACTATACCTTCTATTTCTTTGATTTGTTTTTGCCATTTTCAATTTCAATTTCAATTTCGATTTCATGCCGTTGCGACCACAACAACACAACACGAAAAAATCGCCAACAAACAACGAACGTCCAGTTGTTGCAACGCGCGCGTTTTGCGAGTAGCTCAAGAACGTTGAACTTGAACTTGCATTTTGGTCGGTCGGTTGGTTGTTTGGTGGCGTGAGCGAGTAGCGAGTAGCGAGGGGTGCTATGTGCAAGGTTTTTTATGAACGCGCGCCCGAAAATGCAACGTTGGCACTGAATTTCTTGTTCGTTTTCGAGTTTTCTTAACCGATTTCACGTTTCGCTTTCCACTTTGCTGTACTTTCTTACGCGCACGTTTATTATGCAAAATGCATTTGTTGTTGTTTTCTTTTTTGTTTTTGTTTTTGTTTATTTTTATTTCCTTTGCACGTTTGTTTTGGCGCGCACTCAGCGTCTACGGCAGCAAAGTCTCAGTGAAAAAGACTGCTTGTCGGCGTGTGAGTGAGTGAGCGAGTGCTCCCAGACACTGCACTTTTCACCGTTACTTTATAGCGCACTCACTCGTTGTATGTGCGCGCTCTGGTGTGCCTTGAGACGCTTCGTGACTCAACAGCAACAGCATCTAACCGTGTCTCGGCGCTGCCATTTAAACTCGTTACTGCTACACGGCAATTTTTCAAAATTCATGAGGCAGCTGATAAAAGTACAACGTTCACTGAAATCAAGAAATAGAGAGGTTGCGGGAGTGAGTGAAAGAAAATAAAAAGAATTGTGGAGTTTACACGCTAAACTAGGATAAGCGCGCGCCTTGCACTTGCTGCAGCAGCAAGACTCAAGCGCTTTCGATCGGGAATGCGACAGCATCGCCTCACGTCTGACATATGTTGAAGTTAAGGCATTACGAAAACGACGCGTTGCGATACACGAAAAAGCGAAGAAAAATAAAAAATAAAATACACACCAAAACAAAAATAAAAAAAAATCGAGCACACCAAAAATGTTCGAGTGTCCTTTCTAAGCGCTCAGCATTCGTATACAACAAATTTGCGCTAGATGAAATTTTTATGAGCGTCTTGATACTTTCAGCTCAATTTATCACTTCGTACTTTATTGCATGTTGTGTATTGCCAAACACTTGCTGTGCAGCACAGCGCACATTTATTCACACACACAGCTTAAGGCAAAGTGTGGCAACATCCTGCATCCTTAACGTCGATTGCACTTGTTCTAAGTTCTTTTTTTTATAATAAAATGTTTCTTGTTACAAGTTATATTTTTGTTGCAGCGTGTATCTACTATATTGCATTATATTTATATTTGTTGACTATTATTTATGTTTATGAATTCTCTTTTTTTTTTTTGGCTCTCACTCTCTGCACTCTTGCCGTTGTAAGTGGGCTTGCAAGAAGTCATATCATTGCTATTGCATTTTGTGCTTTCTTTAGAGGCGACTTAAAGCTTGGACGTGCCGACATTTTCACTTAAGTATCCTGCTTCAAGTGTGTGATTGTTGACTTCCTGCATTTTTGTTGTTACTATCGTCGGCATATCCTGCTTTATGTATGTATCTCCTTCTGCATTTTACTAGACTGTTTCCATGTTCTGCATTGTTGTTGGCTGCTGTTTATGCAACTGTAAATAAAAATTTGAGAGCCGGAAAAGTTCAAGTTAGAAATTGTAAACAACTTTTTGATAAGTTTTTGTGTCATAGATTTTTTTGTAATGTCCTGTCGTTTTGTTTGCTTGTTTTTTGTTTTTTGTTGTTTGTGTTTTTTGTTGTTGCTTGCTCATTCATAAGTTTTATGTCCTTGTCATGGTACGAAGAATTTGTTTCTTGTTCTGTCCGGTTTGTTGGCTTTTTATCATAAAGTTATGAAAAATTATGGCAAATAAGTTGCGAGACATGGACATTGCCGTCGTCGCTTGAATGAATTTGTTGACAATCGTCGGAGTTGTTGGTCGAAATAGGCGCATAGAGGAGCGCTTTAGAGGGCAAGCTGACCCCAATGCTATAATTAAATTCGTATAAGACGAATTGAAAGGCATAGAATGAGATTTGGTCCCTTCTGTCTTTTCTTTTCTTTATTTTTTTTTAATTTTTAAATTTTTTTATTTTATTTTATTTTATTTTATTTTATTTTATTTTATTTTATTTTATTTTATTTTATTTTATTTTATTTTATTTTATTTTATTTTATTTTATTTTATTTTATTTTATGTTATTTCATTTTATTTTATTTTATTTTATTTTATTTTATTTTATTTTATTTTATTTTATTTTATTTTATTTTATTTTATTTTATTTTATTTTATTTTATTTTATTTTATTTTATTTTATGTTATTTCATTTTATTTTATTTTATTTTATTTTATTTCATTTTATTTTATTTTATTTTATTTTATTTTATTTTATTTTATTTTATTTTATTTTATTTTATTTTATTTTATTTTAATTTATAGTCAGGCTTTAGATGCAGCTCCATAATATTTAAAAAATCCATATTTACATAAAAACTTTGCCCCTGTTTGCCAACGTTTCACTTTGACTGCTGCTCATTGGCATGGAAATAATTGCTGCGACAAATTAAAATTTGGTTCCATCACTTCCAAACCACGTTCTACTTTTGTGAGCACAACAACAACAACAGACTTCAAATATCAAAGGATAATAAGATTAGTGTGCGTCCATAAAGGCTAAAACATTTCATATTTTTTCAAATTTATCCTTTCATGTATGAAAATTCATTAAAATATTTTGCCTTTGACCGCACTTTACGCATCATTTAAAGCGGGCAAACAAAAATTGAAGCTAGATTAATGATAATAGAACGCCAGCAGTCAGATTCCCGCGCCTAAAATTAGCTTCGCTTTTAGATGAATACATATGTACATATGTGTGTGTGAAGCCGTTAATCACCGATAGAACTAATTATCCTGACAAGCTGGCAGCAGCCTGTGCGCTGTTTAAATTAAGCTAAAAATATGTTTATTATTACATTTTATTCATAATGAAAATCATATTTTATTTATTTAAACGATTTATTGTAGCATACTTTGGGGCGCCAAAATTTAAGTTGCTACAACAGGAAGTAGTTGTGGATTAATTTAGTTGTACAACACAGCAAGTTTTAACTTTAATTTTAAACAGTTTAAGTGTGCTCTTCAGTGTTCAAGTTTATGAAATTATTATTTTAAAAGTTGAGTACTTCAAAGAGTTAAAATAATGTTTTTGTTGCAAGGTTCAAAAGTGTGCTCTCAATGAAATAAAATATTCAAGTACACTCGATTTTATGCAAAACGTGCAATTAGGAGCACTTTGAAAGCTTTATGGTTTGAAGCCATTTGATTGTTGTAGAATATTAAGGTTATTTGGAATAGCTAAGGACGTCTTAATTCGGGTTAAATTGAGCATTTTGTCAATAAATTTAGAGGACTATGAAAATGAGATTAAAATTAAAATGAAAGGGGAAACTGAATGCAGAAGGGAGGGAAGCGAAAATTAAAAATCAAATGATCAAAGAAGAAAAATAAAACGGGGACCCTAATTTAAGAAAACAATTAAGAAATTAGGTTCAGATTAAGTATGCAGGCTGTTTGGGAACTCTGTAGCTGATGTTGCGACACCGCCTCCTTGTGAGTTTTCGAACACCGAGGATTCAATCTAGAACCATTTCTCTATGCTATTTTAATTGTTGACCGCATACTGCTTTTGCCAATTTGGACTAGTTTTTGTAGTAGTTTTGTGGTGGTTACCATCAAGTGGTTTTGATTGCTGGATTCACATTTTATTCACCTCAACAAGCGCCATTGCTTCTCATCACATATTCATGAAGTGGGTCGTTGGAAGTTCAACAGGAGAGGATACACGTTGAAAACATCCACATGACCCAGCAAAAATATGCAAGCAACAAGTAAAGGCGATCTAAATTCGGTTTTATCCTCACATAATATACTCAGCTGTGAGCAGCTTTAGTCAGAGATTTGGGATAAGTTTTTGTATGATATGAGTCGTCATTCAAAATTTGAGGATTATTTAATGGCCTTCTATAATAGCAGAGTAAAACAGGG